>PVJA010009154.1:19267-47023 GCA_004027025.1 Myocastor coypus | reverse complement strand
TCTAAGCAAAGAGGCTAAGTTGGAACAGTATTGCCTTCTTGAATTAAATGTATTTAATTTGGTTTGCTGCAGAACTGAAATATACCTTCGTTTAAATGTAAAATTCTTTCACCTTTTTGGGGAGAAGGGTCTTACAAAAGATTTTAGAGGGGTGGATTTGGAAATGATCATCTAAAAGGATTAAAAGGTGATTACTGTTGAACTGTGACATTTGTTGCGTTTTGATGTAGACACTTCACTTTGATGTTAATGGATTCCCCTCTCCTCACTCAGGACTCGGGACAAGTTATCCCCCTCATAGTGGAAAGCTGTATTCGGTTCATCAATCTCTATGGTAAGCCATACACTGCAGAATTCTTACTTAAAAAAATAATGGTGAAAGCTGAGTATGGTGGTGCATGCCTATAATCGCAGCACTTGGGAGGCTGAGGCAGGAGGATCGGTGCTAGTTTGAGACCAGCCTGGGCTACAAAAGTGAGCTCAAGGCCAGCCTGAACTGCACAGTGAGACCCTGTCTCAAAAAAAAAAAAAAAAAAAAATGGTGAAGAGTGTTTCAGAAAACATGTCTTTTCATTTAACGCTTCTTGGGAAAAGGGAGACCTAAAGAATGTAATGGGGTTTCTTATCCCCTTTTTTTGTTGTTGTTGCCTTTAGGTCTTCAGCATCAAGGGATTTTCCGAGTATCTGGTTCCCAAGTGGAAGTCAATGATATTAAAAATTCATTTGAGAGAGGTAATTGGCTGTGTCTGTACACGAAGCATCTGTACAAGTCATTGTTGTGCGTTGTGCAGGGGCACCCTCACCCTGTATCTCCTCGACGCCTTTGTCTTTACATTTACTTCATTGTGGATGCTAGAGTAGCCCTTTATTCAGGTTAGCCAAAGAGTAAGGCCTGAATCGTAAGTCTTTGTTATTAAAGATAGGAAAGCATTTGGGCTTGGGGTATCCTGACAATGATCACCCATGACACGTGTGTCAAGGTGGCCCTGGAAGGCCTCCAGGAGGCACTGGGATGGCCCTGGCCTAGTCAGCAGGTGGGGGAGGAAGCTTCTCCCAACTCTGCTTCCTTTGTCAGGTGGCTTTTTCTTCCTCCTCTTCCATTCACAGGCTCATTCCATGCAGTGAAGTTAGTGCCTTATTCGTGTTCATAATTGGTTGTCCTTGAATCTATTGAAACTTCAATGAACAGTATATTTGGATTAGCAGAACCATATGCTTTCGTGTTAGGAAAACCTAAAACCAAATCAGAGTCTCATTTACTACTAATTGGATTTGAGTCAAGCGACTCAGTTATTACCTGGGTCTCAGTTTCCTCGACCGCACAGTTGCAGGTTGTGAGCATTAGACATCGTCTGTTGGAATGCCATGCTCCTTCACGATAGCTGTTAGTTATAAATGCCCCCCAAGTGCGATCATTTGTATAGCATCCTTCTCTGGGTACATCTGCCCCTTCCTTCCTGTATTTGGAGATCAAGGCAGAAATTAGAGTGTCATTTCATGGTGGGAGCTGCTTTCCTTCCGTTGCATTTTCCCTGGCTTCCATGCGTGGAACCCTCAGAAAGTTCACAGCCTTGGTTGAAGAGCTAAACTGGAGCCATGCTGTTTTCTCCTGTCATAGGTTCTCTGACCGGTAGCTATTTAGAACAGAGCTGCGTCCCTGTCAGTGGCTAAGTCACCACCTCTTGACAGTGACTATCCAGGATGACAAGATGGAATGTGGTGAAGCATCAGGTTTCTGTGCCAGCCACTACAGGCAGAATGCTTTATTCTTTGTCCTTGGAAATCTCCCTGTATTTTTTATTTGTTTACAATATCTTTGGGTATGGCTTTCTCACAGCAGGCCAAATATAATTATAATAATAACTGTGATGAGTTTATGTTAAGTACTTTCACACTCTTGGGGGAGAGGAGGGGTTCTGCTACCAATAAAGTACCCTTAGAGGCAAGCAGTATGTTAAAGTACAGTGCACACTCTTAGAATTTTAGTAGATGGTGACTTTAAAAATAGACTTTGATTTATATTCACATCATGTTCTATTGGCCTCTTAAAGGACTTCATCTCACATTAATTCTCAGAAGGAATAGCCAGTGTAGTTGCCTAATATTTTAGAATTGTTTACCACAAAAAAAAAATATGTGTATATATATATATAATTTCTAAGGCCTGAGGGCTATAGCTCAGTGGCTTAAGCACCTGCCTGGCAAGCACAAGGCCCTCAGTTCAATCCCTGGTACCACAGGAAGGAAGGAAAGGAAGGAAGGAAGGAAGGAAGGAAGGAAGGAAGGAAGGAAGGAAGGAAGAGGGAATGAAGTAGGAAGGGGGAAGAAGAATTTCATATCTATGATACTTTTTTTTTTCAGAACTGGGGATTGAACTCAGGCCCTTGTGCTTGCCAGGCAAGCACTTATTCTACTGAGCTATCTCCCCAGCGCCTCTGTGATACATTTTTAATAGCTATTTTCCATACAAATGCCTTGATACCACTAAGAATATATTTTCAAATCCCTCCACCAGATTTCAGAATTTCCCGTTGTTCAAGGTGGCTTATAAAGGCACTATGAGTACCACCATGCTTCTTTGGGAAACACCAGTTACTTAGTTGGAGGCCTTCACAATTAGTATGTGATATTTTTAATAAGTTTGCCAACCCATATTATATGGTTAGAGAGACCTTTATTGTGTCTTTCCCCAGTAGGATATGACATAGGATGTAATTTTTGAAGTCATGTCAAACTATTACCAATTTTAACTTCAAAAAAATGTTTGGTAAAATTATAAATGCCGCAATATTTTATTTTAAGATTTGGGCAACTTGTGAGGGAGTATTTTATAGCATAAAAATTTTTTTTAAGCTTTATTTTAGCAAACTATTTTTAGGTTAATCATGGGGTGGGTTATCTAGACCAATCATTTCAATTTTAGTACCATGTAATCTTTCATAAAGCATAATTTTAAAAACCGAGTGTCTATAGGAATAGCAATATATGACGCGGGGGACAAGAGAAGCGCTGTGTAGCTGAATGCTTTCTTTTCCAGGTGAGAACCCTCTAGCTGATGACCAGAGTAACCACGACATTAACTCCGTGGCCGGCGTCCTGAAGCTCTATTTCCGTGGGCTGGAAAACCCCCTCTTTCCTAAGGAAAGATTTAATGATCTGATTTCTTGTATCAGTAAGTACATTTGCTTCTTAGTCTTTCCCACCAGAATTACATCACTAACCCACTTCTTGGAAAAGACAGCAGTCCTCCACAGGCCCCCAGTCACCCCATGACCGCCGTCCTTCTGAGGCCATCGCTTTCCTTCTGGATCCAGCGTGAGTCACCCTCCCCAGCTGTGGCCTCACCCATAGCCCAGTGGGCTTTCCCTCGACTGAGCAGCTTCAGGCTCCTTAGAACCCAGAGCTGACTGCTCAGTTGCTGGAGTGAAGCAGAAAAAAGGCAGGTGTCAGCTGCCTAAGAGAGAAGAGATGGGCCAGCAGGATAGCTCAGGGGTCTAAAGAGTCTGCTTAGGCAAGCTTAGGCAAGCACAGGGACCATGGTTCACCTGACCTGCCCCTACAGCAGGTTGAGCCAGCCACAAAAGGGACAGGGGGAGAGAGAAAGCACGCACTGTAAGTATGGAAATGAAATCATTTTGGCTTTCTTTCTTTAACCAGTTTTAGAGTCAGACTAAATTACTCATCTTTGAATGTTCAAGAAATAAGGTAAAATGGGCTAAGAGCTCATGAGGGTATAGGAGTACCAGGTAGCGATTATCTGTCAACCAGCACCCCCAGCTCATAGGCAGAGTTGTTGTGGGACTGTGTGTGACACATTACAAAACCTGTAATCATCGGTGAGGTAAAGCATTGCTGTTTTCTTCAGCAGGGCTTGCAGCAGTGCACAAAAAGATACACCAAGGATGAGTTAGTAAGCACAGTTAGTTTCAAGGACACTAAAATTGCAGTGCTCCTCTAAGCCCGACTTCCCAGATAAAAGTGTAGGGCTGGCCTCGCCTCAACCATACAGGTTTCCTCAAAGTCAGGCTTTCCTCTTGATGGAGCACATTCTCCTGCCCCACCCCTGCCACCTGGATTAACAAGTCCCATTGACTTGACTACAAAGAACTCCCTCTCCTCACCCCTCTTTCTCCATCCTCCTTACCTTGGTTTCTCACAGGAGCTCTTACAACTCTTGAACAAACCCTTTAGTTTTAGGTCCTGTCCTTCCTCCACAAACCCCGGTCTGCATCATCCCATTGTCTGCACCACAGCTAGATCCAAAAGGGAGACTGCCAACATTTGTTTTTTCCTCTATGTAAAACCTGGCTCATAGTTCCTACACTCTCTGGTACTAGTGTATAGAATGAAGTTCCTTCTGCATCTGTTCCTGCCCTCCATCTAGTCTTCTTCCTGCTGCTACACAACTATCTCCCCGGTACCCTATTTTTATGTTAATGTTTAAATATACAAGGCAGTATAAGAAAGTGCTGCCTCCATGCCTTTGCCTAGGCTACTTCCATTACTGCCTTATAGCCATGTACATCTGCTGTGAAGGCTTGGCTGAAACTGCCCTTCTCCCAGAACTGTGTTCCCCTGCCACCCCCAGTGAATTGACCTTTTTCTCCTCTACTAATATTCCATGATGTTCCTATCTCTCTAATTTTTTTTAATTACCCTACATTATAATTTTTTACTTCCTCAGTCTTCTTCCACTAGAGAGGGAGTTTCAGGAACAGATGAAGAATATGAGCTTTAGACTAAAACAGCTCAAGTTCAAACCATAGCTCCATGCTTGCTCACCAGCTGTGGGACCACAGGCGAGTTTCTTAAACTCTCTGCACTTCTTGCCTTCATTGATAAAGCAGGAAGAACAGCAGCCTGTTCATGATAGGTTGTGAGAACTGAATAGTTAATACATGTACCAAGAAGAGTACCTGGCATGGATGATGCTCCTCTCGCCTGCATTTAGCCCCACAGGCTGGTGACATTGTGACAGCTCTTGCAGTTTCATAGCCCTGATGCTTGCTATAGCTAATTTTAGGTGCAGAAGAAGTGCTTGGCACATCCTTGTTAAAGCGAATACGAGTAAAGACTTGGGATTCTCTCTAAATTTCTTTTCAGCATCAGTGTCTTAGTTACTTTTTACTCGTTGCTGGGACAAATACCCGACACTCAAAATGAAGGAAGGAAAGGTTTATTTAGCTCACAGTTACTGGATGTTTCAGTCCATACTCAGCTGGCTCCATGGCAGAGAAGCACATGGCAGAGAGCAGCAGTTCATGGTAGCAGAACAGCAACAATGGCGACAGAGGCAACAACCAGGGGAGCAGAGAGCAACAGCACGAGTCCGTCTCTCTTTAAATTACATCAGGCTTTCTGCCTTAGCCTATCCACCTCAGGCCACACCTGTAATTCCCAGCAGTACTCAGACCCATAATCTCATTAGTACTAAAACACAGAATCCCAGTGGATCATCAGGCAAGTCTCAAACACTAGAAATCCTCGCCCCATAATTGTGTGAGGCTTTGCGGGGACAACTAGACATAAATCATAACAATCAGTGCCTTAAGTCCTGTCCTTAGCTGGCATCAGTTGCACAGCTATAATTCTCTCCACTCTGTCAGATAGCCTGGGTAGAGCTGCAGAGGAAACTTTTGTGTCCACTGCAAGGCTCTTGCAAAGACTGAGCTATCACAGAGGACCTCTGACCTAGCTGGAAAGAACTGCAGAGGAGGTGTCCTGCTTCTGGAACTCTCCTTCGGCCGTGTCTAAAGAGTTCTCTCACATCCTAGCCAGATAAGTTAAATCTGGAAAAACTAATTCTCTGTAACATTTAGTAGTTTACTAGGTCTGTATCAGTTTTAATGTTTATAAGCAGTACCAGCCGGATAAAGAACATTGGGATGCATTATCAGTTACCATTAGAGAATCATTTATGGGTGAGAAAATCTATTTAGTTGTGGTTCTTAATAACTGAGGCCATAGGGTCAGAAATATTTAGGTTCAAATCCTAGTTTTACCAGCTCCATAAATTTGGGCAAAGATTAATACTTAATCCCATTAAGTAGCTGTCTCTTCATTTACTTTGTAGAGTCTGTGAAGAATAAGTGAGATAATCCACTTAAATTGCTTAACATCATGTCTCGCCCTGCAGTAAGCCTCAATAAACACTGCTGCCTGTCATTATTACTGCTATTACAGCTGTTCCCGCTGCAAAGTGAGGTCACATATGCCAATACCTGATTTCACCACTTGCCAATCTATCTATTCTGGCAAGCTTGTGTTTCTTTGACATAATTCCATTAGCCACATTTAGAAATGATGGTGGTGTAACCTGGAGGTTGTTTTCACTCCAGCATGATTTTATAACAAAGTCAACCTTTTTCACAATTAAGGTCAGGTTCAGCAAAATATGTAGACCCTGGGAGAAAGCAGAAAATTGACAGAACTGTCTTCCATGTAGGCAATGCCTGGGATACTGTAAGCACACATGAAGAAGCTCACAAAGCATTTTTCCCTTTGTCAAAACAACGGAGTGCTGCAAAGCAGTGAATTAATACATTTTGAATTAACTTGGATGAAAATAGTCTGTATTACTAAACAGCACCCTTCAGGACCTATATGTTGTAAGAAGAATCAGGAGCCCTGAAATATAAGGCTGCAAAGAAATGTACATCCCAGTTAAGATTTAACAGTGGTGCTAGTATGCTTCATAGTGTTTTGTATTTTGTTAAGAGTCTAGTTCCAAAGCTTCCTAGGCACTAGGCCACTGCGTCAACGTTTTTTTTCCCTATCTTATTTTTATTGTAGGTAGGATGACCTTTTCAAGAACTCATTGGCATTAACAACCTTTGTGTATAATACCTCCTTTATATAATAATCCCTGTCCTTCAAAGCTCTAACCTCTTTAAAAAGACAGTATTCCTACTACTGGTTTATCTCAAGGCAAGCATTTGCTTTTACCAGCATGACCATGTGTATTTGCATTTTTCCTAGATTCTCACTATTCACTGAGAGTGGCATAGTATATGATTCATTACTGTATCCCCTCACTGATACTATAGTGATAACTAATCATTTGATGATTGAATCAAGTTAATAGATTGCCTGCAATATGCAAAAAGTTCTACAGACTCAAAGGCTTCAGTCTTCTGCTTAGGAGGCTTAAAAGCTAGCAGGAAAGAGAAGATATTCACTAATAAAGGCAGTTTAAGTTAGTATGTGACAGAAACACGATTGAGAAATTTTAGGGGAGACGGATCTCAGGAGTGATAGATTGTTTTTACCCATGTCCTCTTGCAGCATTACCATAATTGAGTCTGGTTTCCCCCATAAAGGTAATTTCATATGACAGTTACTTTGTGTACGGGAAAAAAAAAAAAAAAAAACTCCCTTTTTATCTTTTCTAGATTATGTAAGTCTGTAGCACCCACTACCTTTTGCTTTCCTATTTTTGGAGTATTTGACAGAAAAAAGTGTTTGTGTGTGTGTGTACGCGTGCGTGCACACACACGCACACACACACACGCACACACACGCACTGAGTTATCCCGCCATGTTTGTGCCCTTAAGTAACGTTGCTTTGGAAACTTATAAATATATAATAAAGGAGAGGAATATATGTTAGTATTCATTTTTAAATGAATAATATCCATTCCCCAATTCACTACAAATTTATTTCGAAAGAATATTTATCTGGATGAAAACATAGTGTAATCAAGTGCAATATAAATTGGCAATGAGAAATTTAGTAGTTTCTTACCCAAGAGTTCTGTTTTGGGAGTGGGGGTTTGTTTTGTTTTGTTTTGTTTTTAATCTACTTCATGAATGATTTTGCGAGTACTCCAGGTCATATCCACGAAGTCTGGGCAGCTTCCAACATGTGCATATATCACAGCTCTGAGATTCCCTAAGGCAAAAGTCTAAGCAATTACTCAAGTAATTCATGGGTTTTCTGGGTTTCCCTGGAGCATTGAGCCCAGATGAAACATTTGCACTTCATTTTGCATAACTTGTTATTATTTAGGTGACTACTTAGACATGAGGAAATAGTTTCCTAGGAGATGATTTTTTTTTTTCCTATTACAAAACTAACCTTCAAGTCCCTGTAGAGGACTTTAAAAATACAGCAAAGTGCATAGGACAGATGACTACGTAATCTGAGCAGCTAATTCAAGACAATATACAATAGACCAACCACTGTTGAATTCTTGTAATTTTGTTTAGTGAAATTCTTTATCATTTGTAGTGGTTTTGTTATTTGTTTTTGTTTGTTTTACATTAAAAAAAAATATATATATATATATATATTACTACCTAAAGAGAACCAGTGGTTTGAGCTACAATTCCTTCTAGGCTATTTTTATATTCTTGGGCACACAACTTTTTTTGAAGCCAATGTGGAATTTACTATCTGTACACTATTGTTAATGTACTTTCTTTTTAGCTTTCATATTAAAGAAAATACCTATAAAAGAGACAGAACAATAGGATGAGCTCCACAGTCAATCACCCCATACCATTTTTCATCTCTTGGCTTCACTTCCTCCACCTGAACTCTATACCATCACCCCCTGCAGCATCTCATCAGTATCCCTGGAGATGCAGGGTTTTTTCCCTCTACTCCATTTCATATCACAAAATAATCTATAGTCATGGTAAGATACTTTAAAATATGCAAAAGTACATAGAACAAAATACTGCCACCCATTGTGCCCCCATCCAAAGAGAAATAATGGGGTATTTATGTTTTATATAAGAATAATATTGTAAGTTCATATACAATATAATGCCATTATTATACCTTAGAATTCAAACATGTACTAATAAAAATAACATTTTTAAAATAAAAATAGGTTTTTTATGATTGTTTGTGTGGGAGCAGGGATTGAACTCAGGCCCTTGCACTTGCCAAGCAAGCACCTATTCTACTGAGCTATTTCCCCAGCCCCCAAAATTTATTTTATTGTGAAATTATTGTGATCACTATAGAAAAATTTTAAATTGAGAAATCACCCATAATTCTTCTGCACAAAAAATGTTAACTTTCTAGTATTATCTAGTTTTTCTGTATCGATGTGCGTTTAAAGCATGTTTCAATATAATTCTCATAAAATTATGAATTCACTGGAGTACAATTTGGAGGTTTTAGTCTATTCATGGAATTACATTACCACTATCACAATCAATTTTTGAACATAGTTATTATCCCCAAAGAAACTCCAATTAGCAAACACCATTACTACTTTTCCATTTACCTATAGTTATCAGTACCCCAAGCCTGAGGCCACCACTAGTCTTTTTATATGTGCCTCTTTTGGCCCTTTCATATAAATAAAACTATATAATAAAGCTGTGGTCTTTTGTGCCTGGCTTTAAGCATAAGGTCTTAGCATGTATCAGTATATCTTCATGTTATAGTGTGTGTTAGTACTTCTGTGCGTTAGCATTTTACTGCCAGATAATATTCTGTTGTATGCAACACCTTCATACATTAAAAACTGGTATCATACCATATCATGTCATACCAAAACTGATATCAAATCAACATGCTAATGGGTCTGAAGTTTCTTTTGGAAGTGGTGATAATATTTTAATATGAATTGAGATGAGATTATACAACTCAGTATACTGACGATCACTGAGTTATATAATTAAATGGGTGAATTATATGGTATATGGATTATATCTCAGTAAGGCTACTATAAATAAAATTATATCATGCCATACTGACTCTTTATAAACCTTTGTATTTAATTCACTGATTGATGATGTTATCATTTTCTCAGATCAGTACACATTTTTCAATATCATGCCATACTGACTCTTTATAAACCTTTGTATTTAATTCACTGATTGATGATGTTATCATTTTCTCAGATCAGTACACATTTTTCAGAATTCAACTTTTTATGACTATATACTAATTTCTGTCCATGTCACAAATCCTCCAGTTATAGTCATTTACATTGTTTTTAGTGCTTTGGTAATCAGACAAAACACTGTAATATGCCTCTCAGTACATATGTCTATTTGTCTGTTTCCAATTATTTTATGAAAAAAGCTTTTGAACTCTTTTACTTGTAACATGTTGTTACTGTTACTAAAAATTCTGTCCACTTCATTGAGATACATAGCAGTTTTGTTTCTCAATTCTAAATTTTTTATATATTATAATAATATTCTTACAAATACTAATGCCCTGGATATTTGAATAGATAAAAGCTTTCTAGGCCAATATTCAGTTTCTCTTTTTAACCCTAATAGTGATAAGTCACCAGAACAGGGGACATTATTTATGTATTTATTTATGTAAGGATATTCTTTTCAGAGTTTTATATTGATACTTAATTTAGATCATGTGCAGTAAAGTAGCAGGTTACATAAAATGATGATAGAAGGAGAATACGATAAATTATCATTAATGTAAGATATTTTTAAACTAGAAAAAAAAGCAATGGATTGATTCACAGAAGTATCCATTACCCATCAGTTAACCACAGAGGTTTCCAAGCATTTGTTACTACCTGTTACTGATAACTCAGGTCCAAGTGTATCAAAGATACATGCAATTTACTGGAACAGCCCTTTGTCTTTCTTTTTGCCTCTTCCATACACATATGCTCATATGCACACCAACCATCCATGCAGTTAACACCTTGATACTGTCAGAGTGAACCTAAAATGCTGCAGGAGCAGTGAATTCACCTTGTGTGCTGCAGGGGGGCTTCAGCACTCAAATATTGGTGTACCTGCTTTTACATGGGTAATTTCTTTTTTTTTTTTTTTTTTTTTGTGGGACCAGGGTTCGAACTCACGACCTTGCACTTGCCCAGCAGGCACTTGTGCCTCGGAGCTATCTCCCCAGCCCCTACATGGGTAATTTCTTAATGTGGTCATCATGGGCAGTCTTTTCCTTATCTTCATACCTAAGTGTAAGTTTTCACCTAGTGATGTATTCATTTTCTGGCTAAGTGAATTGTTCAGGGCAGGGGCCATAGGAGCTTTTTTCCCTTCTCTCGAGTACCCTGCATCTTATGGTGGATTTTTCATGTTCTCATGGCACTGTCACACTGTGACATTTGGACCCTGACATGAGAACTTGCAGCATTGCTGGGCAGAGAGCATAAATGAACACCGGGAGCTCTGAGTGTGTGACCAAGACTGAAGGAGTACCACTCTCACCTAGTGACACAGACCCTAGACTGAGGAGGCAGAGCCTAGCTTGAAAGCTATCCAGATAAAATACTGACTTCCCTTCCTGTCAACTTTCCTGAGGGGAAGAAAGATCCATCCTTATATCCACCATGAAACTGCTAGATGGCAAATTGCCACCTCGGCATGCACATTGATCAGAGTGTCTGCAGCAGCCATAAATTTTGACCCACTGACTGGGCTGGAGAGAGCCAATGAATCATTCGTCCAAGAGCAGAGCTCCTGCAGGATGCCTGCTGCAAGCCACCCTATCTCATCTCACTCGCAGGATGGGACAGATAGATCTGCAGCTGCTCCAGATATGTCAGTGACTCTGTTTCACTTTGATTTAGGTTTCCTGCAGTTCTAGAGAATATATGTTGCCTTGCACAGTTTAAAATCACCTTTTTGCTATCACTCTTTTGTATTACAGTTGCTTTTTACTCCTCAATCTTTCATTTGCTCCCCACAGACTATTCAATTATTTTTGTGTGGCAAAAGACACATGACATAAAATTTACCATTTTAAGTGAAGAATTCAGGGGCATTTAGTGCATTTCCCCGCCTGTGTAACCATCATGATTATCCCGGGAACATTTTTTTACCCAAACGTAAGCTCTCTACCCATTAAAAATAGCTTCTCATTTCCCCCGTCCCTTAGCCTTTTCAATAACTGTCCTACTTTCTGTGTTCATAAATTTGCCTTCTCTTAAGTGACTCATATAAATAGGATTGTGCAATATTTGTCCCTTTGAAACTTGTTTTATTTCACTTAGGGTGTCTTTTAAGATTCATCTGTTTTGTGATATGTTAGAATGACCTTCCTTTCTAAAGCCAAATAATATTCAAATATGTGTGTGACACATTTGTTTATTCACTAATCTATGAACATCTGAGTTATTTCCACCCTTTCATTATTGATAATGCAACTATGAAGTTGGTGTAAATATTGAAACTTCTTTTACAAAGAGAGAATTAGGCTGAACTGGCCCCACCCTTAGGCACACTGAGTTGGCCACCAAATCCAGGCGCACACCTGTACTCCCAGTGCTGGGAAGGCTAAAAACAGGAGCATCACTGAATTGGAGCTACACAGTGACACCCTGTACCAAAAGCATATGAGAGAGAGAGAGAGAGAGAGAGACAGCTAAATTTAGAATTCATTATGGAGGGGCCCGCCAGGATGGCTCAGTGGTCTAAAGCACCTGCAGGTGGCTGCAGGAACCACAGTTCAATCCCTGGCACCACATGCTGGGCTAGCCCTGCCCTCAGGGCAGGCTGAGCCGGCCACAAAAATAAATAAACAAACAAATAAAAGTTCTGAAACAAGAAAAAAAAATTTTTTTTAAATTCGTTATGGAGATGGGAAGATGGAAAGTGGATTTGAGGAAGGGAAGGGAGTAAAGGGAAAAGATTTAAAAAGGGAAAGAAAAACAAAAAACTGAGACTAAAAATGAAAATAAAGAGTTTAAATTAAAGCACTTTTCAAACTCAGCAAAGGAAGGGCCAGCCAAATAGCTCAGCAGATTAAAGCAGGTGCAACAGGTGCAGCTGTGGGCCGAGATGGGGCAGGGGAAGGGGAGGTTGTTTCTAGGTCTGCTGTGCCAGCCCTTCCCCAGGGCTGCTGAGACTAGGCATGGTGTCGTATGCCTGAAATCCCAGCTCTTCGGAGGCTGTAAACAGGCGGATCACTACAAGTTGTAGTAAGATCCTGAACACCCTGTAGACCCTTCCCCTCCAACAAAAAAAAAAAAAAAAAATCATCAAAGGGATGCACGCTATTAAGTTTTTTTGTGTGTATTTTGTTTTGTTGTCTTTTTGAGACGGGGTCTCACTATGCAGTTCAGGTTGGCCTTCAGCTCACTTTTGTAGCCCAGGATGATCTCGAACTCACACCAATCCTCCTGCCTCAGCCTCCCAAGTGCTAGGATTACAGACATGTGCCGCAATGCCCAGCAAGTTTCAATATTTTTAAGAATGGATGATAATATGTATGACTTCACTATTGAGAGCTTTTCTTTCTGTTACTCTTTCAGTTTTAAAGATAAGTTTTCTAGAAACAGATGTGCCAAGTTCTCTTTTTGCTCTTTAACAAAGTAACAACCATTGTGCTTTTCTAAGCAGTTATTTTAGGTAACAAACATTTGGCCAGTCTTTGGATATGAAATAATAATCAAGCTATGTCTCAATATATAGTATTAATAGGTATCATGCTTCCATTACATTACCAATGATTCACAAGTTACTTTATCTGCAAGTATTTTACCTTCCCTCTTTAGTGTGGGTTCTGGAGTACCTAGTATGGAGAGCATATTTTGGTCCCACTAGGACTAAGAAAGTAAATCTTTTTTTTTTTTTAAAGAAATTTTTTTAAATTTATTTTTTTCTTGTTTCAAAACCTTTATTTGTTTATTCACTCATTTTCATGGCCAGCTCAATCCACCCCGAGGGCAGGGCTGGTGCAGCATGTGGTGCGGGGGATCGAACCGCGGTCCCTGAAGCCGCCCAAGCTTTCCCAAGCAGGCGCTTTAGACCACTGAGCCATCCTGCCGGGCCCCAAAAGTAAATCTTGATAATGTAATATTTGAGTTTTTGTGGCCTGCATGCACATATATACCTATTTAGTAACTTTTTGAAAAATGTTACTCTAAAAGTCTAAAAAAGACTTTGGCTGGAGAGTATGTAAACAGAATACTCACAGCTATTAGATGTGACCCTAACCTACCTTGTTCATAGTGCTTTTCTCCATTTTAAAATAACTCACAAATATGGGGCCAGCAAGATGGCTCAGCAGTCTAGAGCACCTGCTTGGGCAAGCTTAGGCAACCACAAGGACCGAGGTTCTGTCCCCGGAACCACATGCTGCACCAGCCCCGCCTCTCCCCCAGGTCAGGCTGAGCTGGCTGTAACATAAACAAAGTTGCTTTAAAATACCTCACAAATAAAAAGACTATATATAATATATCAGATTCATGGCTACAACAGTCATAGTTATTAATTGTAAAAATAATGCTTTTTATATTTAAAGAATAAAAATGTGAAAGAAATGGTATTTTACTTATGCTGTCATTAAAGAGTTCACATTTTCTAGATGACAGTAGAGTCACAGTTCCAACAATGGCGTACTTCAAGGCAGGAACGTAAGCCACTTACAGTTTACCCCGAGCATCACTCGGGCTTTTCATCTGTTTACGTACTGACTGTACCTAGAGTTGCTTGGGCAGGAGTCATCACAATCAGCCAGTTCTTGCACTGAATACATTAGAAGAAATTATAATTTTTTATGTTTCCTGTTATGAACATTAACAAAGATATGCAACTTTTGATCATCCTGTATTTAAATAATTGAACTGGGAAGTAGTGAAGTGTTCTTTCCTAGGAAACCTGATAATTACTTTACAGATGGACTTGTGGTTGAGCAAGAATATTCCTAGTATACTTCTTAATATCTTTTTGGCTGTGCAGAGGGAAAAATTAAAGGCCCAGTTTGGTAATAAGTGGACTGCAGCTAGTACCAGCACTTAAAATGCCAGTTAAATGAGTGAGCTAAGGCGATAGTTTTAACCTTGACTACATAAAAGAACCCTGAGAATCAGCACTTTTAAACAACTTATCCAAGCAAACCCACATTAAAGTTGAACAGCACTGACTTAAAATAATTTGGAAAGAAAAATAAGTTAGGAGAGTACTATGATGGTCCCAATGAGAAGTAAGACTTCAGTAAGGAAACTGGCAGTGAGCTATCAGGCACAGCAACAACGTGGCTTCTTTCCCACACCTGGGAGAAAAATGGAGCAAAGCTATCGCCATGGTAGAATTTATAGTTTTGCCTTTGAGGTTGGGTGAGATTGCCATTGAAGAGAACTAGATAGCGATCACCAGAAGACTAAATTTCTCAAGGACAAGACTGGATAAATCACAGATGAGTCAGAGGAGATGCCCTCAGAAGTGGTCATGCACCTAAGCAATTGCTTGTATACGATGATCACAGTTGCGTATTTCGAAGGGCAAAGCAATTACTTAACGTTTGGCTGTTTTCCTATAACGTGTGCTACAGTGATCCGCTTTAAATGTAGCAGTCAGTCCACACTGACCGTGTCATGTCTGGTTTGCAGGAATAGAGAATCTCTATGAGAGGGCGCTTCACATCCGCAAACTCCTCTTGACCTTGCCAAGGTCGGTCCTGATAGTGATGAGGTACCTCTTTGCCTTCCTCAATCAGTAAGTACCCTCGTGCTCTGGTAAGCACCCTTCCAAATTCTGTGTTCTCGGGTCCTGGAAAATGTACACTGAGTTCTATCCATCAGCAGAGTCAAAGGAAAGAAATGATTGACTGTGGACTGAAGGTGCATTTTTCTTCGGCAGATCAAGGTCTTTGTATGACAGACGAAAGCCCTACTACCCTGGATACATGAATGTGACTGGCCATCAATGCAAAAGAACCCCAAAATAGTGCTGCTCAGCAAAATATGTTGTTTTTATCTTCCATGCAAAGTGATGTCATCAATGATGCAAACCACTTTTCCTTGCAGAACATTTCTATAATTTTTAACATTGCAGTTGGGATGGAAAGAAATCATAAATGATACTTAGGTACAGATAGAAAAAGAATTTTGCCTAGCATGGAGGTTGCACATGCCTGTAATCCCAGCACTTAGACTGAGGCAGGAGGATTGATGTGAGTTTGAGACCAGCCTGGGCTACAAAAGTGAGCTCAAGGCCAGTCTGAACATAACAAGACCTTGTCTCAAAAAGACAAAGAAAGAAGAAAGAATTTCTAGTGCCTGCTTAGGCAGATGCAGCAGCCAGGATTCTGTCCCCAGGGTGCCATGCCAGCCCTGCCCTGGGACACACTTAGATAACAGCTGAGACTGGCTGTAGTGGTACACGCCTATAATCCCAGTGCTTGGGAGGCTGGACACAGGCAGATCCTGAGTCCTCTTATGTAGTGAGACCCTGCAGACCCTTACTAAAATACAAAAAAAGAAGGATTTCTGAAAATCTGCCCAAATAAAAAGAAAATATTTCTAAAATATTAACTAAAATGATATATCTTCAACACACTGAATTTTTTTTTAAAGAAAAGTTTTACTGTTTTGGACTAGGCAATTTGAGTCCTTTTAACCATGTTTCTTCCTAGTACATGCATGGGCTCCATTATAAGAGCATCTTCTCCAGTCCAGATCCTGCCTAAGAATCCCATTGCCCTGCAACATTTCAGTTAAGCAGTTGTAAAGCGAGATATCCAGGGAGAAATGACAAATTGGAGAAATGCTTCTCGTCTGGAATAGATTCTCCTTCCTAAACTTATGCTACTTCCTCATCTCTTTCACAGGACTCTTGCATATCCAAAAGTTGTAGAGATTTGCTGTCACCCTTCAGACTATTGCTTAAGTTAGATTGACCCCAACAAGCAAGCATCGGCCAATGAAGAAATGCTAGTGCAAACCCTTGCATAGGGCTGTCCTGTTCACCTTGTGGTGCCTAAAACATTCCCAGGTGATGGTAGGAACCCATTTGTACAGAATTCACCCCTAGAAACAAGCAGCATCTAGAAAGATGAATAAAAACTGCTTAGGTTACATAGATGCTAAATATTTTTGCCTTTATATATGTCTAATTGCTCAGGAACTATAACAGTCAGGAGCTTGCCTTCACCCTCAGTTGTGTATGCTGTCCCCCAGAACCCCACTATGGTATACCCCTTTTCTGCTGACTCTCCCTCTGCTGTTTCTGCCAGATTTCCCTGATATACCCAAGTGAACCCACTATGAACCAGTGAAACACAGTCAATTTAAAAAGTGGCCTGTTAGCCGGGCGTGGTGGCTCACGCCTGTAATCCCAGCACTTGGGAGGCTGAGGCAGGAGGATTGGTGCAAGTTCGAGACCAGCCTGAGCTACAAAAGTGAGTGCAGGACCAGCCTCAACTGCATAGCGAGACCCTGTCTCAAAAAGACAAAAAATAAATAAATAAAAAAATAAAATAAAAAGTGGCCTGTTAATTAAGCTAGTCCTAAAAACCTGAGTATAGTTCACTGGAAATTTCAGCAAAATGGCACCATGCCACAAGTCAGACAGCGGGAATTGCTCCAATTGGTTCTGCTTGAAAATGTCCCCTTTCTGTCCCCACCTGCCATCAAACAAGGACACAGGCCCATCCTCTGTATGAAGAGTTTGAACAGGAAGTTTGAAAAGAGATTAGGGCCTAAGGATGCAGTTCAGGAGGAGAGTGCTTGCCTGGTGTGTGGATTCAATCACCAGCACTGGGCAGAGGGAGTAATCATAGCTATTTTTCATTAGCAGATCTAACTTCAGGAATCATATTTTTAGACCAGAGTTTTCCGCCTAAAGCCAGCACTGAGTGAGTGCCCAAGGGGCACTGAGCATGAATGTCCCTGCTGAGCTGGGTGTGCCTGGAAAGCTGGGCCATTCTTATCCTGAATTCTCAGACCCTCCGGCACGCATCATCAAGATCACCTATAATGTGATCATTTGCTGTCGGGAACTTTTTGTCAAAGATTGCATGTTTGAGAAACAGCAGATGGAAGAGACGTAAGTTAGCTGCGGACATCGTGCTTTTGTATTTCCTGCTTTGTAGGCTGTCTGATTTCTGAGAGGGTTCATCATCAAGCCAGGTGGTAGCTCAGCCTCTGTGTGTCTCCTCTTCCCAAGGTAGCGGAGTCTCCTTTTGTCACCTCCAATTGTCACCTGCTCACCTGGATTTTGCCTTTCCTTTCAACACTGCCATTCTATACACAGAGAGATAAGATTCTAATCTCTCCCGGGAATAGGATGTCCACGGATTAGCGTTGCAGTAAAGAACTGGCTCATTCTGAGTTGCCTGTATCATAAATGTCTATCACATTGTGTTCAGAAATTAGCAGTATATAGCTACAAATCTCCCCAAAGGTTTGCCTGCTTTAAATAGAATGAAATAATGGAGGTTTCTCCTCCCCATCTCTTTCATCTCGAATCTTTTTTTGTCACCTTGTGTTGGTAGATTTACCACAAAACATTATAAAGCCTAAAATTGTCACTCATTCCTTTTCAATAGATTAAAAAAAATGGAGGCTTCTGTTTTCTTCTAAACTTTTCTCAGAGATTATTGGAAAAAACTGAAATCTAAAATACTTTTGAGCAATGCAAGGACAAATTTATTAAAGACATTTGTAAATCTCACAGAAATCATACTGTCTTTCCCACACTTAGAATCCAACCATAAAATTTACCAGTGAAACTCATCAGAGGCCAGTCGGTGCTGACCTCCACTGGCACGGTTGTCATACAGGCTCTCATGACCTGAAAAGGGCTGAGAGCACCTTTATTCCTCTCGAGGTTTCTACTGAATTGAAGAGCTGGGGTTACAGCTCAGTGGCATAAGCACCTGCCTGGTGAGTGCAAGGTCTTCTGAGTTCAGTCCTTAGTACAGCAATTTAAAAAAAAAAAAAAAAAAAAAGTTCTACTGAGTTGAAGATCCTAAGTCACTTTACTCTCTTTGGAGAGTTATGTTTAAGCACAATAGAACAAAGATCCCTGTACCCTCCAGGGGTGTGGCCCATGAAGAACTGGGGTACATAGCAGTAGCTAAGGGGCAGGGAGCAAGCAAAGCTGCACCTGTAGCTCTAGCCCCTCCCAACCCCCCTTAGCACCTGCGTGCTGCCGCCTATGAGGTCAGCAGGCATGTTCGACTCACAGAGGAGAGTGAACCTTGCTGGGAACTGCATATGCCAGGGGTCTAGGCTGTCCACTTTCTTTTTTTTTTTTTTTGTGGGACCAGGGTTCGAACTCACGACCTTACACTTGCCCAGCAGGCACTTGTGCCTCGGAGCTATCTCCCCAGCCCCCGTCCACTTTCTTTAATCATTCTGCACCCCTTCTACCTGCACACCTGCAGAAAAGTGAAACTGTCAAAAAGTTCTAAGTCTGGCAAAGTAGTGTATCATTTTATCCCAATAGTAAAGACCCTATTTTCAGAATATGAAATGTCTTACTAAACATTTTCAGTCTTTTCCTCTTGTTCTTTTATAACTTCTTTCTTGCTTCTTTTCAAAGTCTTTCCCAGTACAGCGATGAGAACATGATGGACCCTTACAACTTGGCCATTTGCTTTGGCCCAACACTGATGCCTGTCCCGGAAATACAGGACCAGGTGTCTTGCCAGGCACATGTGAACGAAATTGTCAAGACTATCATCATCCACCATGAGGCCATTTTCCCAGATTCTAAGGAACTGGATGGCCCCGTGTATGAGAAATGTATGGCTGGAGATGATTACTGGTGAGTCCAAGAATTGTAGTTCTCTTGCTGCCAAAAAATGAACTCTAAAATGCAATTACACACACACACACGCACATACACACACACACACACACACACACACACACACACACACACACATATCTATAATGCAGAGGTACAAATACCAGCTGAATTAGGAAAAGGAAGTATCTGTAGCCACCAAGGCTTCCAGTTACAATTAAAGAAGAAGCAGCAGCAGTAACACTTGAGACAAGGGACAGTACCGAGAGCCATGGCAACGCTGACGTTCTATCCTACAGACTCATTCTTGCCACTCTTTGCCTAGGGACTATATCTGTTTAGGTCAATCTGCCCTGCCATGGCTTTTGGGGAGAATAAAGGTTTCCATCATATATATCTATAATAATTCTTATTATGTTAACTCCAGAAAAGATAAATGGTTAACAGATTTGATTTTTCATTCTTAATTAGATAGCTTTAACTCCATATGAAGTTAAGATTCCCATTCTGAGAGAATCCTATCAACCAAACGTGTTTTTATACCTACTTATTTTCGTTTCAACTTTTACTAATGAATATTATTTTGACCAAGTTTATTATTATTAAAAATTCATGATATTAATATATTTTTGGAATAAAATGTTTTAAATATAGCAAATGACCACCTCCCATAGAACTATAAAAATGGAAGCAGTGTCTTCGATTGAATAGTTCCAAAGGTAGGAAACCCTAAAACATTTGTATTTACTATTTGATATTTACTGTGTGAGTTTCCACCAGTTTCTGAGAATTCATACTATAAAAGTAGCTTCAGTGCCGCAAGCCCCTGCCATGCCCTAGACACTCAGTACACACTATTTCTTTCATTTATCATCAGCATTCTGCTGAACAAGAAAGGCTAACGCGCGTGCCAGGTGATTAGAAATAATCAGACGCAGCCCAGGATATCTTCTGCCATTTTCTATTGCTATGATAGACTACTACAAACAGTCAAACTTACTTTAAAAACAAAAGCCCAAAATTTGCATCTCACAGTTCTAGAGGGTGGGAAGTCTCACACCAAGGTGCTGCCTACTGGCAATTGGCTTTGTCGTAATGTGTAGCAAGCTTCAGACACAGGCACAAAGAAACGCATGTGCTCAGGTCTCTCCCCCATCACCCCCTCACACCTCTGCACCTCTCATCGCCACGTGCCTCCAGCAGGTGAGCTGGAGGATTAAGTTTCCAACACATGGCCCTCGGGGACACATTCCCACCATAGTACCAGGTATACCTCATGTCCAAGTCCACATGCGTCTTCACCCAGCAGCCTCACTGTCCACCTCAAAAACTTCCTGGGAAGCTGAGATTTGACAGCAACTAGAAATACACAGGGCTGAGCCCTTCCGTCCAGACTCTGCTTAGGAAACTCTTATTTCCCCATTTCCTCGCAGACGACCAAGTGGAAGTGGGAGAGGTAACTGAAAGCTAAGAAGTACTTTGGTTTTATGTAAGCTATAGTGCAATGCTTAGGAAAATGAGGTGTGAAGTGTTTCCAGAATTGCTGCTTTCCAAATTGACAAAGCATGCTAGATTCCAGGTCTCTAGGATACCTAGTAACTTGAAACATAAAATTCAATTCAGAAATATTTACTTGAGGATTTATCATGTCCAAGTTACTGACCAAAGATTGGCTATGGCAAGATAAATGAGTAAAGCCCAGCCCTCCTCAGATAATGTAACTTTATTTTCATAATAATTTTTTTGGGGAAAAAAACAGCTTATTAATAAAGCCAGCCATCAGACCCTTCCTGGGTTATAGATCGTAAGTGTCCTACCAACATCTGAACATGCTTCCCAGATCCTTACAGATCGGAAGCACATCTAGCATCATTCTTAGTTTTCTCTCTGCTTAAATACCTACCTGGTTTCCATGACAACTTTCATAATAATGGAAGACCAGTGTTAGATGCATGCTTAGCTTCCTCAGATAGCAGGGCTTTATTGGTAAGCTCTGCTATCTTACTCACTTTATCAAAGACCAGGTGGATTTCTGCTCAATACATTTGACATATTGTATCCTAGAACATTCTGTAATTGCACCGTTTTCCAAATAGGGCAGAAACCTACATGATAGTCTTCTAGCCATTAATACTGTATCCTTCTGTTTATATTGTTTTCTTTGGGTATTGCTCACTTTAAACAGAAAATCAATAAAAGAGTAGTTAACCTTGTCTCCTAACACCAGCAATATAAGTCAGCTTTTGTAGTAGTGACAGGTTTGTATTTGTGGCCAGTACATTTTATCAGCACATATTTGAGAAGATAATGGCAGTGTTAAAGGGTAAGTTTGAAGGGCTGGTGGTATGGCTCCGTGGACTGAGCACTTGCTTAGGTAAGCACCGGGACCAGGATTCCGTCCCTGGCCCCCACCTGCCAGACTGGTCCCACCCTCATGCAACCTGAGCCAGGGATGGAGTCCAGGGGTGGTGGCGTGTGCCAGTAATCCCAGCAGTAGGAAGCCAGAAATCAAGAGGATCACTATGAGTCAGAGGTGCATAGTGTGACTCTGTACTTAAAAAAAAAAGGGGGGGGGGTAAGTTTGAAAAGAGGATAGAAATAATGACTCAACTACAGAAATAAAATGAACACATATCAAGAATGATGGGTAAGATGCTATAGTCGGTTCAAAAGAAAAATCAAAGAACCATCAACTTGTATCTCATAAAAGTATAATGAATTAATTTTATAAAAAAAAGTCTGTTTGTAGAGCAACAATCTAACATATTATACCTGAATTGAACTGGTTTGTATTTCTATGAATAATAATGAGCTGTAATAATACCATTTTTCTATAAGTTAGCCTTTGTCCTAATAAGATTATAAAACACCCTAGTCAAAGATTAATGCCTATCTTCATAGAAAAGAAAATCAAGGGAGGTTATATAGCATTCCATCTTTGGATTATCCAGTAAATTTTTTGCTATTAAAAGTTCTAGAGCTTTCCTGAAAGTAGCAATTACTCACTTTAAACATTGTCTCCACTTTGGTTTATACATTGGCTTGTATATTTCTACTTCTGCTGCACAGCGACAGCCCGTACAGTGAGCACGGTACGTTGGAGGAGGTGGACCAGGAGGCTGGTACAGAACCCCACACCAGTGAAGATGGTATGATTGAACTCTTGCTATTAGCAAGCCAGACTTCCTGTCCTTTTCTCCTTCTTTAACACTTCTTTATGTTAAAAACTCAATAGACGCAAAAGGATGTTTATAAAATGTGTAACATATAAAGAATATTAAATGACACTCAAGGACCCACCACCAAGTTTAAGGGGAAAAAATTACCTTTGTTGTATTGCTGATTTTATCTTCCTTCCCTGCCTCCACAGTGACCACCTCGTATCTGTGTTCCTCAACAGCTTCTTAGTTTCTGTCTTCCTGAATTTTCTATAGGGATCATACTATATGTATTTTGATAAGTGTTTCTGTTCAATACTGTATTCCTGAAAATCACTCATAGTGTTCCATTCAGTTATAAGTGTCTGTTATTACCACTATTTAACATTCCTCTGTATATGTCTTGTCTAGTCTTTTTTGGGAGGCGGGGGAGCGGGGGAGTGGGGGAGCGGGACTAGGGTTCAAGCTCAGGACCCTGCACTTACCAGGCAGGCACTTGTGCCGCAGAGCTATCTTCCCAGCCCCGTGTCTCTTCTAATATACACATTAGAGTACTTGTATCTTCAACTTTAGTATGTATTGCTACACCTATTTTTGAAAATGATCATAATAGGGACCGGCAGGATGGCTCAGTGGTCTAAAGTGCCTGCTTAGGAAAGCTTAGGCGGCTGCAGGGAGTGTGGTTCAGTCCCTGGCACCACATGCTGTACCAGCCCTGCCCTCAGGGCAAGCTGAGCCAGCCATAAAAATAAACAAACAAACAAACAAAGTTCTGAAACAAGAAAAAAAATAAAGAAAATGATCATAATATTCACTTAACGTTAATGGATCAAATTTCTAATTGTAGATATTTAACAATACTTTTGAAACATTTTAACTTCCACTAAGGATATATATATGTATGTATATATCTTATATATTATATATAATGCATAATATTGATCCTATGTGTAGATCCCATTACATATGGATCTGTACACATATATATAAAATGGTATACATATGTAAAATACTGTATTTATAATTAAGATAATATATATTAAATTATATATATATATATATATACATATATATATATATATATAATAGGATCAAGTGTGATTTTGATTTGTACCTCTCTGACTCCTAATGAAGACCTTTTACAATACAGTGTATAGCATGACAGTGCCAACAGGTTAGAAAACAACTACCACTAAATAGATAGTTTGTTGGACTTCCCAAGAGAATGAAACAAACCATACTATAGGAGACCACATGGGGAGCCCTTGGGATGCACCAGGAGGCAGAAGGACAGAAAGTGATTGTGGTTTCCCTGGGAAGGAATAGGTGAGAAAGGCCACGCTGCCTTAGAACTGGCCAGTTTGAATTATTTCTGTGTGCTCTGGGACTTAGTGCCATCCCAAGTTGTTTGGGTGTGGCTCTGCATGATGAAGAGGAACGACCTAGAGTGAGAGCCCCACAAACATAGCTGTTGGGGTGTTGGCCTGGATTGTGGGTTTGTGTTTGCAAACCTTGTTTATAGTGAGTTGTTATAATCTCTAAGGGTTGGCTGACACAATAGTAACAGTCCCTACATGATCAGCAGGGCTCCAACGGTAGGACACAGAGAGTAGAGGGCCCGAGTAGCACACGTGCGAAAATCCTCTTTGGTGAAATTCCTGCCAAGCCTTTTGCCTGTTATCCTATTGGTCTGGCTTTGTTTGGCTTCATTTCCTTTGGCTTTGATCTATCTATCTGTCACCTGACTGGCCTGACTGAAACTTCTTTGGGTTAGAACTCTCTATTTCCCTTCCTCCTGGCAGTCACTCTTCTACCCTTTAATTCGGTGGGTTTGGTTACTTCAGACACTCATGTGAGTAGAACCATGCAAGATACTGACCCACTTGACCTAGTAAAATGCTCTGTGGGCCCATGACTGTTGTCATCTATGGCAAAGCTTTTTTCAAGTTTGAGTAGTATTCTGTGGTATATATGTATCACATTTCTTTATCCATTCGTGTATCTCTAGAAATCTACATTATTTCTGTGTCTATTGCAAATGGTGCTTCAGTAAACATAGTGTGTTGATAGCTGTTTGAGACTTTGTTTTTAGTTCTTTTAGATAGGCACAGAAATGGTATTTCTGTTATTTTTTCTTTTTGCTCTGGCAGGTACCAAACCCAGGCTTTGTGTATGTTAGGTAAGTATTCTCTCATGAGCTATATCCCAACATTTTTAAAATTTTATTTTGAGACAGGGTCTTATTGAGTTGCTGGCTGGCCTTGAACCTCTTATTTCAGTACCCCAAGTAGCTGGGATTTGCAAGCCTATGCCTCCATGCCCAGCCTATTTTTACTGTTTTTAGGAACCCCGTGCTATTTTCCAGAGAACCTATACCATTTTGCGTCTGCACCAACAGTGTGAAAGGGTTTCAGCTTCTCCACATCCTCAGTATTTGTTATCTTTTGTTTGTTTTATAGTGACACATTTGAGGTGATGTGGGGGGTTGCTCTTCCTGATGATCTGTGATGCTGAGTACATTTGCATGTGGCCATTGGCCATTTGTATGTCTCCTTTTGTCTCGTATTCTTTTTTAAATATTTTAGGGCTTGGCTTTCACACTTTTCACCAGGCACTTACTTGGGGGTATAACGTGAGATAGGGGTCAGTTCCTTTTTCCTCTTTATAGATAGATACAGCATTGTGTCAGTGTAAATTGCCTCTGCCCCACTCACTGCTCCTGCTTTTTGTCATAAACCAAATGTCCTCTACGTGTGAATAGCATCCTGTGCTCTTTCTTTTCCACTAATCTACCTGTCTTCCTACATCATCTTAATTTTGATTCCTTTTAGTAAATCTGAACAGTTAATAAAGTGAGGCCTTTTACTTCCTTCTAACAATCCTTGCTCCCTTGCAGTTGCACTTATATTTTTGACTCAGCTTTTCAAGGTTTTACTTTTGTTTATTTTGTTTTTTAACTCTATGCTCAGCACTGTAGTACTGAGGATACACCAGGCAGACATTCTATCATTGAGCTATATCCCCATTAATTTTTCAAGTTCTTAAAAAAATAATGGTTCAGGGCTGGCCAAATAGCTAAGCATACTGAAGTGCCTATAAGCAGGCACAGGGGTCAGGGATCAAATCCCTGGCTCCACCTCCAGGACATGCTGAGGCCACAATTAAGACTCCGCATGGGTTTTGACTGTAGTTATGCTAGCTTCACACATATTAATACAGGGCAAATTATCTGTACAACATGTTGTAGTCCATGAACATATTTTCAGTTATTTAATATCTCCCAATTAGCTTTCATTGTTTTTTTCAGAGACTATTGTGTTTCTCATTGAGACTTTTAAAGTTTAGTGTTTAATTATCAACAATTTATTTTTAAATATAAACTGTTAGTTTTCTCTTACTACCTATGTAAATGCATGCAAAAATTATTTGCTTGCTTTCTTTCTTTAGCTATGACTAATCTGCTTTAAGCCATCCACTGAGTTTTTATTTTAATTTATTTATTTCTATACATTTTATTCGGTATATGTTCACATTTGGTTTTGCTTGGTCATTTTTATAGTCTCTTTCCCTTAAAGAAAAAAGAAAATCAATGCTTCATACCAGTTCAGATAATGTCTTTGATAATCTTAATAAATGCCTCAAATTTGTGGGCTTATTTATTAACTCTCATTTTCAAACCTATTTTTGCACTGCTTACATTTTGGGGAACTTTAAGCTCCACTGAAGATAAGTTCCCTTGGAGAGAGTTTCCTTTACTGCTGCCTGAGGCACACCCAGCCTACGGCACCCAGCGCTGAGTTCTTAGCTTGGGTTTATCAGAACACCCAGTTAATGTGGATTTAAGCTATAGAACTGCCTAAGGATGAGAATGTGATTGAAATTCTGAGATACAGTACATTCCTAGGTTTGAGGTAGATTAGTATTTCCTTAAGAGGAGCAAGAATGAAAAAGAGATGGCTACACTGTATGGAAAGGTATGGAAGACTAGGGGTATAAAGAGGAGAGTTACAAACTAAAAGTTCTAGAAGAACAAAGTTTTATAAATACTCTTAGTGCACTACAATGAGGCAGGTGTGTGCACACTTGTAATCCCATAAGAAAAACAAAAATCAAACAAAAACTCACAGTTCAGTCTGCCAAGACACAGGGAGTATATGATTCTTCTGGTAGAGAGTAAAGATGAATAGGTTTCCTATCCTGAACAGGCCCTAGGCATGTTGGTACTTACATTACCAGGCTGAAAAATTGTCCTTAAAGCAAAAGCCGATTCATGTGTTCTAGTGTTCTCTTCACCTCTCTGGGTTCCCACTTTCATGAAGTGTTTCTTACTGTCTTGATAAGTTATAGTGAAACTACCTTTTTAAAAAAAAAAAAAAATACAGAATGTTAGTTGATTTTAGCAGAAGGATAGTGTCTCATGTCTCTTATCTGCTAAAAAATAAAATTTCCTTGTGTCTTTGAAACTAAGATGAGTTGACATTTTCTGAACTTAAATTATAAAACATTCTTTAAACTGAGAACTTGTTTATTCCTATGGTATTGGTTGTTGAACATTTCTGTGCCCTACTCCGCAACCCTGCTGTCTTTCTTCTTGGGCTTCTTTGTTCTTCCTGAAATTCATTCCTTTTCTCTGCTGATTTCTCCAAGTATGTATCAATTTTTCCATCCCTGGGACAAAATGCCTGACCTCTGTGACCTAGGGGAAGAGGGATACATTTGACCCACAGTTCCAGTGGATTCCATTTGTGGCTGCCTGGCTCCAAAGCAGAAGTGGCATGGCACAAGAAAGCTGTCCACTGCATGCCATCCAGGAAGCAGAGTGTGATGCTAGGAGTTAGGAACAAGAAAATAGCTAGTACCTCAGCAGTCTGCCTTTCCAGGCCCTGCCTCCAGCACAGTCAGCCATAGCTCATTAGCAAACTAACCCTAACTGTTTCCTTTCCTCCAGTGGCAGGAAAAGCCAAGACCAAGGCCCAACCACCTCTTCTCCAAAACCACAGTCCTACCACCCTGCCATCTCTGTTGTTCTTTCCTCTGCTACAAGAGAGAAGCTTTCTTGAGTACTCTGTTTTGTATCACTTTGGCCATGGCACTGATTTTGCTGAAAACAAAAGAGTTTGTTACAAAGGACAGCAATTCTGTCCCACAGCTGAACTCCAAGGTC
>PVJA010009154.1:0-19167 GCA_004027025.1 Myocastor coypus | reverse complement strand
AGGATATCCTCTGTGTATGTGTGTCCTCCGAGTAGCTTTTATTTTCAAAAGACAGGCTCTCACAGAATAACACCATCTTCTGTAAGGGCAGTAGGTGACACATAATGGAGGAAAAATATTACAGAACATAAGATTCCCTAAAAGAAATGCGCTACTAGGGCCAGCGAGATAGCTCAGCAGACTGAGCGCCTACTTACCCATGTGCAGGGACCAGGGTTTGATCCCTTGGCACCACATGTTGCACCAGCCCTGCCTTCAGGCGCACTGAGCCAGCTGCAGAGTTTGGGCTTGGTGGAGCATACCCATAATCCCCCTGTGGGGAGACTGAGAACAGGAAGATCACTATGAGTCTGAGCTACATAGTGAGACCCTATACCAAATATATAAACTTTTAAAAAGAAATACTGTAGTAATATTTCATAAAAAATTTCATAAGTAATTTTTTCAGTAATTTTATAAGAAATAGAAATGTAAGACTCGATAGTGTGATTCTGTCAGGCAATGAGCACTACTGAACTTTCTTCCCCTTTGCACAAAATTCTAATGGCCAGGCATGAAATCTAAATGATCATGTTGTTCTCTTACTATTATTGTTATTGCTGTCGACACTAGCAGCATTCTGTAGTCTCTAGAGTGTCTTAAAAAGTCTCGCAGTTGTCTATGAAAGGGGCACAGTGCGCCATGCCCTCAGATTGATTTGCCATGCAGTGCCTACAAGCATAAATAGTTTATTGATTGACCCTTGATGGTGAAATGGCTCTCAAGGGAGGAGAGTCAAAAAACAAAATTGCTCAGAAATACTGGCTGATATGCTAGAGTTGCCAATAAAATATTCATCCAATTTATTTGATTTTCTCTTTCATAACCTGCCCACCTCTCAATAAAATAGATTCAGATAATCCTCTTGCTAATTGTTTCAAGAAATAATGATCAGGGCCAGAGAGAAAGCTCAGTAGAATAAGCACTTGCCTGGTGAGTGCAAGGTCCTGAGCTCAATCCCCGGTGAAGTCATGCTTAGGAAATTATCGTATGTGTATGCTGTTAAATGGTCTTAACTAGTCTGTGACCAACCTGAACAGCACATGATTAGGTGATGCTAAAGAAAATTAGCAATTCTATCTTCATGTCTCTTTGGAATAAATATGGATTATGTCACATATTGTGTGTTGATATGTTTTAACTTTTTATTAAAACTAAATATAAATACAGCAGTACCTCTGTTCAGGAACTTAATTTATTCCATAAGTTTGGATAAGATGGCTGCATTTGTGTTTGTGCTAGGAGGGCCACAGTGGTGTTTGTCACCTGATGTAGTTTGCAAACAAAAACACGATTTTTCCAAATGCCTTTGTTTGCACAGCAAATTGTTTACAAGCAGAAGTTTTCATGAACCAAGGTACCATTGTATGTGAATGTGTTCACGCAAGAATTTCTAAATTATGTAATAAAGTTATTTTTAATAAATTCATCTTTATTAGTCCTTCAGGAAGAACTAAAGTGCAAATTTTGCCTTCTGTCCACTCAGATCAATCAATGTTGCTTCTTTTTTTTAGGATTTTTTTTTCTTGTTTCAGAACTTTTGTTTATTTATTTTTATGGCCGGCTCAGCCTGCCCTGAGGGCAGGGCTGGCACAGCATGTGGTGCCAGGGATTGAACCGTGGTCCCTGCACCCCCCTACAGGCACTTTAGACCACTGAGCCATCCTGCCGGGCCCCAACATTGCTTCTTTATCTAAAATGTATCTCCTCTTTATGAAAGTAGACTTACATAAGTGTGCTATCATTTTATTGTTTTAATAAAATACAGTGGTATTACTAGAAAATATCAGTGTTATATGTTCTAAAAGTTATGTTCAGTCATTAAAGAAACTTAAGCGGGGTACATTCCACTTATGCCAGCTGGCAATTTTTTAAATTTTTCATGAAATTCATATCTGTTTCCTAGAAAAATTCAAGAAATAAGAATTTAGAGAGGAAAACAAAAATGTGTTATGTCTATTATATGTGTTCCTAAGCTAGAACATGAGGCACTGAAGGTTTAAAAACTTATTCTTGGGGCCGGTGAGATGGCTCAGTGGTCTAAAGCGCCTGCTTAGGCAAGCTTAGGCAACTACAGGGACTGTGGTTTGATCCCCAGCACCACATGCTACCCTAGCCCCAGGGCAGGCTGGGCTGGCCATAATATAATATAATATAATACAATATATCTTATTCTTAACATATTTGACATGCAGATGATAGTATTTTTTAACACTTTTTTTTAAACGATTTTTAAAAATTTTGTTTATTTATTTTTTTTCTTGTTTCAGAACCTTTGTTTGTTTATTCACTCATTTTCATGGCCGGCTCAACCCACCCCGAGGGCAGGGCTGGTGCAGCATGTGGCGCTGGGGATCAAACCGCAGTCCCTGAAGCCACCCAAGCTTTCCCAAGCAGGTGCTTTAGACCACTGAGTCATCCCATGGGGCCCCGAGTATTTTGATACCACAATATGAAATATTATGTACCTTAGACATTATCCACTAGCAAAATATAGTGTATTTTTCTTTGTTTTTAAAGTATTTTGCTGAAATTTATCCAGTCATTTTATATAAGGTAAAATCTAAACTTTTTCATTACTGGTTTTATGTTTATATTCCAGAGGTTCTTGAATTTACTAAATAAGAAACAAGTCCATCTGTGTATACAAGAATTGCTCATTCTGATGCCCTAGTCTTAGATCAGCGGTAGCCCCCAAGGCCTCGTGTACTCATAGGCAGGAGTTTGGGAAGGTGATTGAATTACGGGGGCCATAGTTGACATGTGGTTGGTGGTGGCATGTGGTCAGAAGAGAGCTGAAGAAAGGGATCATTATGTATATCAAAAATTTTCCAATCAAAATAACTTTTAAGGGCCCAGCAGGATGGCTCAGTAGTCTAAAGCGCCTGCTTAGGAAAGCTTAGGTGGCTGCAGGAACCACGGTTTGATCCCTGGCACCACATGCTGTGCCAGCCCTGCCCTCAAGGCAGGCTGAGCCAGCCATAGAAATGAATAAACAAAAGTTCTGAAACAAGAAAAAAAAATAAATAAATAAAATAAATAAAAATTAAAAAAAAAATAACTTTTAAAAGAGGCAGGTCACCAACAGACTGGCCTCAAGGAGTGTATGGCCACTGTGGCTCCTGCCTTCTTTTCCCGCTTCCTGGTAGCCAGGAAGTGAACCGCGACTGACAAGCTGCCAGTCTCTGAGCCTCCTAACAGAGGACTAAAGCTTCTAAAATGCGAGCCAAAATAAATTGCTCCCCCGAAAGTTCTAGATGTTGAGTACTATGCCCCGGCACAATGAAAGTAAGTTTCCTGTGCTTTTCCTCCTATTTCTCTGTCCTTTAATTGCTCTGGCTAATGCCTCAGAACTATATTGAGTAGGAGTGGTGACAGTGAACGTCCTTGACTTGTTGCTGGTTTTAGAGTGAAAGCTTTTAGTTTCTGACCATTTAGTCTGATGTTGGATGTTGGTTTATCATAGATGGCTTTGAGCAGATTGAGATAAAGACCATCTTTTCAAGTTTTCTGTAGTGTTTTTATCATGACTGGGTGTTTGACTTTGTCAGATTTTTTTTTTTTTTTTTTTTTTTTTTTTTTTTTTTTTTTTTTTTTTTTTTTTTTTTTTTTTTTTTTTTTTTTTTTTTTTTTTTTTTTTTTTTTTTTTTTTTTTTTTTTTGGCATCTATGAGATGATCATGTTTTTGTTCTTAGTTCTGTTAATATGGTGTATGGAGGGGCTGTGGGGGAAAAAATCCTTCACTGTTGGTGAGTGTAGACTGGTGCAACCTCTATGAAAATCAGCATGGAGAGTCCTCAGAAAACTAGAGCTAGAAGTCCCATTTGACCCAGCGATTACTCTTCTGCGTATCTTCCTAGAAAAAAATTAAAAACATCATATCACAGGGATACATGCACACCCATGAAACAAGATGTGGCATTTTTATATAGTGGAGTACTACTCAGCCATGAAGGATAAGCTTGAGATATTTCTACCTAAGTGAATGCTATACTTGAGGCCATACTCTTAAGTAAACTAAATTGGACACACATTTAAATGTCACATATTTTCTCTGGTGTGAAAAACGAAAGTGTAAGAAACAAAATATATAAAAGATATTAGGAAATAGGAAGAAAATGGTCAAGTGAGAAGAAAAACAAAGGGGGAGAAGGAGAAGAAAAAAGGAGAGAAAAAAAAATACGAGAAAAAAAATATGAATAAAACTTTTGTAAATAAAGAGCAGAAGGGGCTGGGGAGATAGCCCCATGGCACAAGTGCCTGCCTGGCAAGGTCAAGAGTTTGGACCCTGGTCCCTCAAAAAAAAAAAAAAAGCAGAAGATGAGTTGAAGAGAGGAGAGGGGATTGAGTGGCAGAAAGAGAAGAATCACAATACATTATGCAACTGGCATGGTGGCATCCACCTGTAACCCCAGCAGCACTTGGTGGGATGAGGCAGGAGGATCGCTGTAAGTTCATGGGCAGCCTGGGCTGCAAAATGAGTTCAAGGCCAGCCCTATCTGCACAGTGAAGACCTATTTCAAAAAAAAAAGAGATATGTACCTTTACAAATATATCTTCAATAAAAAGTAAGCACAGAAGTGTGAAGTGTAAAAGGCAGATTTTGAAGATATTGCTGTTAACTTTGGGAAGAATAAAATCTTTAGGAATATTTTTACCAAGGGAGATAGAAAATTTTCTGACGAATTCTTGATAGGTTTTAGTCTCTTGTATTGTACATATTCACGAATGTTTTGAAATTCATACACGCCCAGTTTTTAGCAAGGTTACTCAGTTTTAGCAAGTTTGATCAGAAGTTCACCCACTTCCGTTGACATCAGGGATAAAGATTTTTTTGATTTTTTTTTTTTTTTTTTTTTTGAGACAGGGTCTCGCTATGCAGTTGAGGCTGGCCTTGAGCTCACTTTTGTAGCCCAGGCTGGTCTCGAACTCGCACCAATCCTCCTGCCTCAGCCTCCCAAGTGCTGGGATTACAGGCGTGAGCCACCACACCCGGCTGGGATAAAGATGTATTGAGTGAGGAAAGGAACCGTAGCTTGTGTGGAGGACTTCCTTGTAATAAGCTGAATTACAAAAAGCACCTTTTTGATGCATCACTTTGTCCTCTTGTTTGCCTTCTGTATTTTTTTTTTCTTATGTATTTGGTTTTTTCTTTCTGTTTTTGAGATACTGGGGATTGAAATCAGGTCCTTGTGTTTGCCAGGAAGCACTTATTTTACTTTGCTATCTCCTCAGCCCTCTTATATGTTTGGTACAGGATCTCACTACGCAGCTCAGACTTGTAGTGGTCTTCCTGTTTCAGCCTCCTCAGTGCTGGGATTACAGGCATGCATCACCATGCCCGGGCTCGATGGCTACCTGGGGCAAGGCCAGAACAGCATGTGGTGCTGGGAGCAAATACCTGCCATATTATTTTTAGCTTTTTATTAAGATCATTGTAGACTCACATGCAGTTGTAAGAAACAATGTGGAAAGATCCCATAGACCCTGCTCGGTGACACCTTACAGAACTGTAGTGCGGTATCACAACCAGGAAATGGATGATACAGTCGATCCCCCAGGTTCACGTTTTTTGTTTTCCATGTACTCACTTGTGAATATTTACTTATTTAGGGTTTTATGCAAAGATTGGTGCAAGGTAAACAACAGTGGCATTACCTGAATTCTTTACCTTTGTAACCTCAGCCACTTACTTTGTAATCATCCCAGCCACACCCCCTGCCAACCACTAACCTGTCCTCCATTGCCATAATTATGTCATTTAAAGAATACTGCATAAGTGAATTCACTCAGTATGTACTCTTTTGAGATTTGACCTCTCTCACTGCTTTGTTTTTGCTCTTAATGCTACAAAGCATCATTTTTAATCTGATCTTTGCCAGCTGGGGAGATAGCTCAGTGGCTTAAGTACCTGCCTGGCAAACATAAGGTCTTGAGTTTGATCCCTGATATCAAAAGCCAAACAAATATCTGATCTTTTCATTTTGGTTGAGGACAGCCTACAGTATGCTGGTTTCATAATTAAGATCCAAAATTTGTTACCAATGCAGAAGGAAAGTTATTATTTTCACTATTAGCTTGATGATTTGATGGTACAAAACTTAGGAAATTAATGGTATTCAAATTTGGTAATTTTACTTGGTTTTTCTAAAAACTAAGTTGATAAAGCATAAAGCTCCTCATGTTTTCTAGGATAGCAATTTTTCCATGTTGTAAACCAAATTAACATGTTACAAGGAAACTCTGTCAATGTCAAAAAATATTGAAGCAACTGTGGAGGATATTATAACCAAGGAGAGATTTTATGTATTATATTGCAGAGTTGACATATTTTTATTAGATTGTTGTCATATCTCTAGTGAGAAACTGGAAATTAAGACATAATGTTCAATTTTTCTTTGCCTGAAAAACTGGTGGCAGCTAGAGAGTGTTTTTCAGTGTCTCTTTTGACAGTTTCCTCTTCCTTGATGATTTCATTTTATTACTGTTCAGTCTCCATATTAAAATGCCTGTTGTTTCCAAAGCCTCCTATCGTTTGCAGATAGTGTACCTTGCCTTCCTCACGACCACCCCGTCCCTTTCCGTTTTCTGCTGTGTTCTTTATAGAATGTGAGCCAATAGAAGCAATAGCCAAGTTTGACTATGTCGGGCGCTCTGCCAGAGAACTGTCCTTCAAGAAGGGCGCCTCCCTGCTGCTGTACCACCGCGCCTCCGAGGACTGGTGGGAAGGGCGACACAACGGCGTGGATGGGCTCGTGCCGCACCAGTACATAGTGGTGCAGGACATGTGAGTAGTCCCAGCTCCAGGTGCCAGGGTGCTCTCGGGAGAGGACAGTCCCTGTTGTCCTTGATCTGATGCTGGTCTTCTGAGAAAAGAGCTGAAGAGACTCCAAACTTGGGAAAACTGAGCTGCACTCAGTCCTTCACCTGCTACCGATTCTGTGCTAACAGTAGCTCAGGACCAGCAGCTGGCCACTGCCCAGACTGTCTGCACCGGACAATAACTCCTGCAGACGATGACTTCGGGAGCTCAGGTGACACTGCAGACGCATGGACAGCACTTTCTCCTCTTGATGTCTGTCTACTCTTTCATTTTCGAATTCTCAATAGAGAGGATGCTGGTTGTCTAAGGCAATCGGCTGTAGGATTCTTGCAGTTGTCTTTGTGTGCTGAGCAAGCTCTAGTGGCAAAAATATTTAAGGTTATGGGCAAATGGCTATAATACATTAAGAAAAAGAAACAGGTTACGAAGTAATGCATACTACATAATCCCTGTTTCCTGAGGTTTGTATTTGATAATGTGTTGCCAACCTGAGAGTAGCTTTTCAGGAGAAAGAGAAATGTACTATATAAAATATATAAAAATATTTAATAATCTAGCATAATTTTAGAAATATTAAAGTGAGTAGATCAGAATCCAAGAGATATTATGTGTATATATAAGCATAGAGTCTTACATAGCTAAACTACCTAACCCATAGATGGCCAGAGTATAAATATTGTAGGCACACATCATATGTATTCTAAGCATAGGAAAAAATTCGAGCAACAGTTGGCTCTGGATATTTTAGGTGATTGTTATTTTACTCATTTTTTATATCTGAAGTTTTTAATTTACATACAACAAAACTAAATAATTTTTAGATGAAAAGTACACTCATTAAAAAAATCATACGAGCCAGGCGTGGTGGCTCACGCCTGTAATCCCAGCCCTCGGGAGGCTGAGGAAGGAGGATCATTGTGAGTTTGAGACCAGCCTGGGCTACAAAAGTGAGCTCAAGGCCAGCCTGAACTGCATAGTGAGATCCTGTCTCAAAAGACAAATAAATAAATATATATATATATTTAAAAATCATACAAGCCGGGTGTGGTGGCTCACGCCTGTAATCACAGCACTTAGGAGGCTGAGGCAGGAGGATCGTTGTGAGTTCGAGACAAGCCTGGGCTACAAAAGTGAGCTCAAAGCCAGCCTGAACTGCACAGTGAGACCTTGTCTCCAATAAAAAAAAAAAAAAAATCATACAGACATAAGTGCCAAGCCTTATTTTTTTTGCTTCCATTTATTTAGCGAAAGACCCTCACTTGATTGTCCCTATTTCAGGGATGACACGTTTTCAGACACTCTGAGCCAAAAAGCTGACAGTGAGGCCAGCAGTGGCCCCATCACTGAAGACAAGTCCTCATCCAAGGACATGAACTCGCCCACAGACCGCCACTCTGATGGCTACTTAGCCAGGTAAGTAGAGTCCAAAGGCAGGCTCGCGGGCTGCGCCTCGCCAGGGGCTTTGAGGCATCCCATAGCTCCACCTTGCAGTATTGCTCAGTGTGACAAGTGCTCCTGTTCTTTCTCTCTTTGGTTGTCCAGACAAAGAAAACGAGGAGAGCCACCCCCTCCACTAAGGCGTCCCGGCAGGAGCAGTGATAGCCATTGTCCCCTTCACCCCCCGCATGCTCTCTCCAACTCTTCAGTTGACCTGGGGTCCCCCAACCTGGCCAGTCAGTCCCGAGGCCTGCTGCAAAACCGTGGCCTCAATAATGACAGTCCTGAGAGGAGGCGCCGGCCTGGCCATGGAAGCCTGACCAACATCAGCCGGCACGACTCTCTCAAGAAAATCGACAGTCCTCCTATCAGAAGGTCCACGTCTTCAGGGCAGTACACAGGCTTCAATGACCACAAGCCGCTGGACCCAGAGACCATTGCTCAGGTATAATGCTTTTAGTGGAATATCTGTTTTAAATATCTCGGTATGATGAAGGTGACATGAAGGGTGTATATTCTACAGTTGTCTTTTTGTATAGAACCAACTGAATGAAATGCAAAGGAAATGAGCTCATTCTATAATTTAAGGCCCAGCTGTAAGTCTCATTTGAAGAACTATTTGCTATTTGAAAGTCACTAGTGCATACCCTGGTATATTGCAGCTTTTCTATTCATTTAAACAGAGACATAAGGGTCAGTAAGATAACTCAGCAGACTAAGTGCCTGCTTAGGGGGACCAGGGTTCAATTCCCAGTACTGCATGTCACACTGGTCCCACCCTCGAGCACGCTAAACCTGTGACCAAGTCTGGGCATGATGGTATATACCTGTAATCCCAGGGCTGGGGTAGATGAAAACAGGAGGATCACTAGGAGTCTGAGCTGCATAGTGAGACCCTGTACAAAATAAATAAATAAGTAATTAAATAAATAAATAGAGACATAGCAAAAATGCAGGAACCAAGACATTGAAACTCATCTTTGGTAAATAGCCATGAAATTTTTGAACAAAAGAATGAGAGAGGACTAACCCTAGCAGATTCTAGATAAATTCCAAAGCTTGGGGTGGGGGGTGGAGGGAGGGAGGGAGAAGGAGAGAGGGAGAGGGAGAAGGAGGGAAGGTGGGAGGGAAGGAGAGAGGGAGAGAGACAGAGAGAGAAAGAGAATAGCTCAAAACCAGAATGATAAAGATAGCACTCCTAGCTGGGGGCAAGATGGGTTAGTCAGTAAATAATGTGACTAATAATGGTCACATTTAAAGAACAGCCGAACTGGATCCCAGGTGCTTTTGCTTCCCAGTACTGAGTGCAGAGAGGGCACTGGAATTTGTTCCTAATCATTGGAATTGACCAAGTAAAATAGTATTAATGAAATTGTCTGTTATTCTATCATTTTGCCCTCTCATTTTTTTTTTATGCAGCATAAGATGTCAGAAATATGAGTTGCTGCTGGGCATGATGGCACATGCCTGTAATCCCAGCACTTGGGAGGCTGAGGCAGGAGGATCAGTGCTAGTTCGAGACCAGCCTGGGCTACAAAAGCGAGCTCAAGGCCAGCCTGAACTGCATAGTGAGACCTTGTCTCAAAAAGACAAAAAAAAAAAAGTTGATTGCTAGGGACAGAGGAGGTGGGTTGATATAGAGCTTGACATTTGAGTCATCTCCTACCTATCTCTCAAACTTAACTACCAAAATAGATTGCTTTTAAAGAGAGAATAAATGAGAAGTGAATAAAACACCAGCAGAACCACAGATGAGTTTCTCTTAAGGAAAAGCACCCAAGGAAACCTGCTGTGATATGACAAATTTCTAAACTACTCTGAATGTCCTAATGAAAAGAAATTTTGGATAAATTACACGTAGATCATGTGAAGAGTTTAATGTGTTTTTTTAATTAAATGGGTTTTTAAGTGTACAGCAATTTCGCAAAAAAGCCTTTTGACCTTTTTGTTTTTTTCTACCAAAGTGCTATGTAAGGCCCTTTGAGACATACTTAGAACTAGTGATATTTGATTATAGCAGAATTTAATGATTTGAAAACCCATAACGTCGTCATTGTATGTAATAAGCAAGTGAAACATCACTTCGTGAGGGAGACACTTAGGGACTTGGGAGCAGGAGGCATAAATGCTGTTGAATGCTTTTGTTTTTAGAACCAAGGAATTCTTGTACTATAAATTGAAAATCAAAGCTCAGTAGCTAAGACAGACTCTACACATGCCCTGTAGGCCAAATACTTGTAAGCAGCCATCCCTATGGGTAGCAGCAAATGGAAATCACATGACAATAATCATTTGAAAGGCGATGTCACCCTCGCAAAGTGGCTCCCAGCTTTGTCCTATGTTTATTTTTCCATCTTTAGGGTTTTCCCATAAAGGCAAGTGAACGTGTCATCATGGTTTGTATATAAAAATATGCAAATTTTTTTTTATCAGACAAAACCATTGAATATGATTGTGTTGTAATTATTTTGTTATTGGAGGCTAAATTAACATTATGTCTGGCTCATTCATTTAATAAGCTTATTTATCACTTACTGTATACCAGGTCCTGTAATAGCTTTTGTAGCAAAAAGATTAAAAGTCAGCTGTATTCCAGCCTGTATTCCCATAGAAAATGTGCTATCTATATACAATGGAATACCACTCAGCTAGAAAGAATAACTAATTTGAGACATTTATAGGAAAACGGAGACATCTGAAAAATATAATGTTGAGTGAAGTAAATCAAACACACAAGCTTAAATGGTGTGTGATGTCTTTCATTTGAATCAGGCAAAGTGCAAAGAGAAAATGATAAAGGAGGGATAGCAAAGGGCAAGATGGCTTGTAATGAGGAAGTGGTTGGGGGAAAGAAGGGAAATGAGAAGAACAGAGCTGCGCTGTGTACTGGCATCTAAGAAGCCACGTAGTGTAAAGCATGAGATGCCGCCACATGAGCTTGGATGCACACTCACTAAGTACAGAGCCAGCGAGATAGCACAGTGGTCTAAGTACCTGCTTAGGCAAGCTTAGGCAGACACAGGGGACTGGGGCTCAATCCCTGGCACCACGTGCCATACCAGCCCCACTCTTAGGGCGGGCTGAGCCCAGCCAGAAAAACACTTAAGTACAGAAGGGGATAGGGGACCCAAGTTTCACATGTAGGTACCCACTGCCTGAGGTGATTATAAACTGCGTGAATCACAAACTTGTGCTAAGTTAAAAACAATTAATTGGCTGCTTGCTCAAAGTACCTGCCATATAGAGGGGGCCAAGGATTTGGGAATCAGGAGCTGTTGTTCAATGGTCTAAGAATTATGCTGCAGGCAGCGGAAGCAACCCCAGGGAGGCCGGGAAGATGCTTTCATCATCCAGCGGCAGGCTTCCTATTCCACCTCATGTAACACTCTACTTTCTTTTATTGTGACTTTTAAAAATCATTTTAAATTTTGCCACCTTAACCATATTGAAATATATAGTTCAGCCAGGCGTGGTGTCATATACCTGTAATCCCAGCATTTGAGAAGCTGAGGCAGGAGAACTACAAGTTCAAGGCCAGCCTGGGCTGTGTAGCCAGATCCTATCTCAATATACAAAACCCGAAAGAAAAACAAAATGTATATTTTAGTCCTTTTTTTTTTTTTAAAGAATTTTTCATTTTATTTTATTTTCTTGTTATTTTTATGGCCAGCTCAGCCTGCCCTCAGGGCAGGGCTGGCGCAGCATGTGGTGCCAGGGATCGAACCGAACCGTGGTCCCTGAAGCCGCCCAAGCTTTCCTAAGCAGGCACTTTATACCACTGAGCCATCCTGCTGGGCCTTATTTTAGTCCTTATGAAACAGAACTTTTTCATCTGATAAAACACTCTAAGCCGGGCATGGCAGCGCACGCCTGTAATCCCAGTACTTGGGAGGCTGAGGCAGGAGGATCAGAGTGAGCTCAAGGCCAGCCTAAACTGCATAGTGAGACTCTGTCTCAAAAAAGACAAAAAAAAAAAAAAACCCTGAAAACTCTACCCATTAATTAAGCCCTCATTTTTTCTTCCCCTGCCGCCTGGTGATTACCACCCTACTCTCTAATCTTGTGAATTTGACTTCAAATCCTGCATATAAGTGGACAGTCATACAATATTTGCATTTTTTGTTGTCGGCTTATTTCATGTAGCATAATGTCTTTAAGGTACATCTCTGTTATATGACAAAATTTCCTTCCTTTTTAAGGCTTAATGGCATTCCATTGTGTATATACACCATATGCTATTCATTTATTCACTAATGAATGGTGCACACTTCACCATTATGAAACAAATATTGTATAATTCCTCTTTATGAAATAAATTGATTAATAGTATACCTAATTTGAAATATAATTAAAACTCTAAATATAAAAAATAAACATTTGAACAATTCAATCAATTATTTCAGCCAATTATTTTTTAATGGGGTACACCATAATGATTTGATGCATATATACAATATGTATTCATGAAATCAGGACAATTAGCATCTGCATTTAAAGTATCTGTGGGTTTAGGTTCTTCAAATCCTTCTAGTTCTTTATAAATATAATACACCTTTGTGTACTATAGTTACTCTACTGTGCTGTGCAATACTAGGATTTATTCCTATGTATACTAATTGTTTATTATACTTGAAGACAAGTAGCCTATAATCCTGGCACTCAGCTGACAAAGGAGGACTATAGGTTAGTGACTTAGTAAAGCCCTATTTCAAAATAAGAAATGAAAAATACATGTGCTGGGGATATAGCAAAGGCCCTGAGTTCAATCCCCATAAAAATAAATTAAAGTGTACATTCTTGTGACAGTGTTGAGTTAATTCAGTTCATTTCTATTCCATGAAAAGTGTTCCTGTTAATGTATGGACATATTCAAAGTGGTTGAGGCAAGGGGACATTTTTAAAGGTGAAATGAACTAGATTATATTATTTTGAAATAGTTATCCTTGGCTACAAGGACAAATAAGAGAGGTGGCACCAGTCCAAGGCTGACTTCACAGCTGCTGGATAGATGTCCTTGCAAAGTCTGTTTTGTGTAAGCATGCAGTGGCCTTTGTGCAAGGTTGTGCTTCTGGTGGAGTCTTTTGTGGACAGTTCTTGTTAACGGTTACACATGAATACAAACCCCTCCTATAGAAAATCCCAGCTTCATTTATTGTTTTGGTTAGGCCTTAACACAAGGGTTTCCACTTGGATCCTGACAGTTCTCACAATATAAAAAAGAGGGCCAGTGAAATAGCTCAGTGGACTAAGCACTTGCTTAGGCAAGCATAGGGACCAGGGTTTGATCCCCAGCATCACATGCTATGCTGGCCCTGCCCCTGAGTGCAATGAGCTGGAGATCAAGTCCCGGCATGGTAGCACGTGCCTGTGATCCCAGTGCTGGGGAGGCTGAAGACAGAAGAAAATCCGAACTTCATAATGAGTCCCTGTACCAAATACATTTTAAAAACAAAAGAACAGTATATAAAAGAATTACAAATTGTATGAGCTTGTTGGTAAAATAAAGCTGTCTGTCACTTGTCCTCATCTTAGTAAGGGACCCCAGTAAAGAGTAAAACAGCTTAAATCCAATTGGCTTACACTAGAGAGTGGGAAAGAAGAGATGTGAGCCCTACAGGACACGAAAAGTGTCCTCTGGTGACATCCTGCGTCTTCCATACCATCCCCTGCCCAGGCCAAGTCAAAGCCTAGAATGTCTGAAGACTTCAGCGGTCCTCAGACCCGCACAACTTGAGGAGTTCCCCCAGAATTCATGGACTGCCACAGAGTATTGTGGGATGTGAGACACAAGCAAGACCAAATAGGAAACAGTTGAGCGAAGGACAAGTTCCAACTCTTACAGATTTGGTCAAGGGAATTGTTCTTTGGTATGGTATTTCTGGCCGGGCAGAAGGAAAACAAAGGCAGTTTGTCAAGCTGTGATAATTTTGTGTCTGTGGCCGTGTTCATATGTAATAGGATGTTATGGGAACAGAAGGTTATAAAGTTTCACTTACAGGGACAAAAGTTCCTGCTTCATTACCCCCTTTGGTGCTTTCTATAAATGAGCTTTATAGGAGCCTCATTTACCTCATTATGGGAAGTTGGCTCCTTGCTGGCAAAGGAAGAACTACAACATAAAGGCTTATGCTATCTTTGTGTCTGCATGTATCCGCAAGTTTTGGCTGTGCGTGGACCGGTCAGCTCCCAGGTGACCAGTGCAGGACTTGTTTCCAGTGGTGGCCCAGCCTCGTCACAGGATCAGCTGGTCTCCACCTGCTGGTGGTCCACCTGCCTTAAGCCATTATCTTTTGCCTACTAGAGAAAGGCCCACTGTATATGGACCTCAGAGCTGTTGGATTTCATTTTTTGATTCAAGCAAAGTCCCCAAGTTTCAATAGGTATACTGGGTCTGTCAGGCTTATGGAAATTTTTTTTTTTTTATGACTAGCCATGGACATCATGGCATGGCTAGTTCCAAAACCTGTATTTGTCTCCTTGAGGTCAGTTTCTTTTGTTTTGCTTTGTTTTGCTTTACTTTTCTCATCTTACTGAGGTCACCCTCAATTTTATCTAAGATTGAATGTGGCCAACCGAACAGGCTTTTGTCAGGGGAATACCCAGTTCAGTGGGAGTACACAGCAGGCACAGAGAAAAACCATGGCCTTGATCCCATCTCAAGTGTGTTTCTTGACAATTGTTTTCAGCAGTTGTTTGATAGCCAGTTCATGTGCTCTCCCTTTCCTGAGCTTTGAGGTCAGTAGGCCCTATGTAATATTTATTTTATTTTTAACATCTGTGTGAGCTCCTGAATTGTCTTGGTCTTTTTGTCTGGGAAGGGAAGGCTTTCACGTACCTACAAAAGGTACGTCCTGGCACCAGCATGCATCAATCACTTCCCACTCAGAGCAGCTCAGTGAAGGCCACAAGCAAGTTTTTATACAGGGTAGCACTCAGATCTTGGGTACCCAGGGCCTTGTGGGCCCCTGTTTTGGGCACAGTTTAGGTCCTGTTCACGAGCAGCTTGAGTGATGCCAGTGAGCTGTGGCACATGGAAGCAATGACTTAGTAGAGTCTCCAGTGCTATTTTGTCCACATGAGACCTTCACAAGACTAGGGGCATCATGTCAGGGTTAGCCAGGCTCCTGCCAGAGAATTCACCCTGGATATGAACTCCAAACTCCTGGAAGAACCACATCTTTTTATCTGAAGAATAGTTTGGGGTCTCCAGGAATGGTGTCTCCAGGGTGAGCATCAGGGCCTGAATCCCTCATTGGGGTTGTGGGGCTGTCATAGCAGCCCATTTTGTGTTTTTGATTTTTGGTTTGTTTTGTCTGCCTTTTGGTTTTGGGGGTCCTTTATCGTACTAGTCTGTTGAGGTCCCAACGTCAACTTGTTAGTTTCCTGTGTTGGTAGCACAGAGGCAGCAAGTCTCCTGGAACATGGAGGCCATTCTAGGGCTAACACCTTTTGAAATATTTTTTCTCATTTGCTATAAACCTTCCACAACAAACTCAGCTAAAGCTGCTTGGATTTTAAAGTCTCTTTTTTTTCCTTCAGATTGTTACTTTGTAATTTTGTCTTACTAGCAACAGACCTACCTGTGTAAACTTGAGTCAGTATTCTTATCTTAAACCGACAGTGAACAGAAAAGAGCAAGTTAACCCTGTAATTGCTGTTACAGAATTTGTAATGTACAAGAAATATTTCTTTTAATTTTATTTATTTATTTATTTTTTCTCTTGTTTCAGAACCTTTGTTTGTTTATTCACTCATTTTCATGGCCGGCTCAGCCCACCCCGAGGGCAGGGCTGGGAGCATGTGGTGCCGGGGATCGAACCGCGGTCCCTGAAGCCGCCCAAGCTTTCCCAAGCAGGCGCTTTAGACCACTGAGCCATCCCGCCGGGCCCCGTGTACAAGAAATATTTCAAATAAAGCAAAAACGTCAACTCAAATTGGAACCAACAGTACATGTGCCACTTAGCTAACATTTGCAATTAGATTCCTCCTGCGAAACCTTTTAGCACCACAGGACTTTGGCCATTCAGCCTCAGGCTGGCACTGTTCCAGCTTTCAGCTGCTTGCGAGCAGTGCCAGGCTGGTGACACCAAGCAAGAGCTGGCCTTGGTACCCCCAAAGCTAGGAGGAGACTCCAGGCACTATCCTGCACCATGCTCACTTGGAAATGACAAGATGACTTCTGCTCTGTCCCTCCAGTCTCTTCAGATGCAGCTGGGCCTAACTCTGTTGGCCTTGTGTCTTTATCCAAGTGTAGCCATTAGACCAGCTGGCTGCCCAGGGTTTTTTGGAGTCTTGGTCCCCATCTCTGCTGCTTGCTCTCATCACCCCATTTCACTGGTTGCTCCTGCCCCTCCCCATAAGCCTGTCTGCGGCACCTTAACTGTATATCCCAGCACCGTAAAGCCAAGCAGCTTTTTCATGTCTTTGCCCATTACAGCACAAATCATTTTGCAATTACTTTCACTTCCAAATTACTAAACCACCTCCCTTCCCCATGCCTCAGCTGAGCCTAGGCAACCTGGGACTCACACACTTTCCTTTGCTCACTCACACACAGCTAAATATTTTGTGCACACCCTTCAGACTCACACACTTTGTTGGCTCAGCTGTTAAATTCAAAATGGCTGAGCAAAGGACAAAGGTCATGTCCCACCTTTTATACATTTGGTCACGGGGACTCATCTTGGGCATGGAACTTATGGGCAGACAGAAGGAGAACAAAGGCTGTCAAGCTGCAATAATCGTGTATCTTGTTGGCCATATTCATACATAATAGGAAACATCCTGCTCCCATAACAATGGGAATAGAAAGTTACACAATTTTACTTAGAGCAGCAGTTCTCAACCTGTGGGTCGAGACCCTGGTGAGGGTCAAACAACCAAAACACAGGGGTCGCCTAAAGGTATTCCAAATCATAACTGTAGCAAAATTACAGTTTTGAAGTAGCTACCAAAATTATTTTTTGAGTTGGGGTTACCACAACATGAGGAACCATATTGCGGGGTCACGGCATTAGAAAGGTTGAGAACCACTGGTCTAGGCCCTTGATATCACCAGAAACATCTCTGGCAAGTACTGTTACTGAAGAAGCTGCAAAGGAATGGCTCTGCTGTGTCTATACAGAATCAAAGCTAATATATAATCTCCAACCCAAACTGAGCACCATCCATAAGGAAAAAAATCTCCCTATCTGAAAACAATATATAGAATTGGAGAAGATGCCTGTTGTACTAGATGTATAGATATCAACATAGAAGTAAGAAAGAATAAAAAAGCAAGACAAAGGACTAGATAAAAAAAGTTCCTGGGAATGAACAGGAACACAGGCATTCTCCAGGAGCAGACTTTAATACAAGAAATTTACAAAATGCCAGTAAGTGAACTTAAAATGATTAAGAAGCAGAATGAAATTAGAAGAAAATACAAACTATATGGTACAATCAGAAACACTGATCTAAATGAGAAACTCAAAAAAGATCATAAGCCGGGTGTGGTGGTGCACGCCTATAATTCTAGCACTTGGGAGGCTGAGGCAGGAGAATCAGTATGAGTTTGAGACCAGCCTGGGCTACAAAAATGAGCTCAAGGCCAGCCTGATCTGCATAATGAGACCCTGTCTCAAAAAGACAAAATAAAATAAAATAAAATAAACAATTGTGCAGCTAAAGAAGTCAATGAACAGAATCAAAAGGGCAATTGCGAGCTAGAAAAAGAGATTCAATGAAGCAGAGGAAAGAATTTCTCCAACTTAAATGGAACCTCTTTGAATTAACCCAGACCAAAATGAGAAAATAATATTTTATTACTAACAAAATCTCATGGGACCTATTGGGACACTGGATAAGCAAATAATTTGAAGATTCCAAAGGGAAAAGACATAAAGGTACAGAGAGCATTTTTAGAGAAATAATACCTGAAAACTGTCCAAGTCTTGGGAGAACTCTGGACATACAGATCCATGAAATTTAGAGAACCTCAATTTAGACTCAACCCAATGCAGTCCTCTCTCAGACACATAATCAGGCAGCCAAAAGTCAACAAGAATTCCACAACAGCAAGAGGATACCACTAAGTCACACATAAAAGAATCTTTATTAAACTAACAGCAGATTTCTCAGTAGAAACCTTGTAAGATAAGAGAAGATGCTGAAAGAAAAAGAAAGCTTCTGGATAAACTTCAAAAATAAAGGAAAAGTGAAATTCCTTCTCAGGCGAGCAAATACAGAGGACATTATCACTATAAGACAAACCTTACAGAAAACATTTAAAGAAGTCCTGCATCAGACGTGAAAGGGAGATATCTACCTGAGTAAAAGCATGAAAATGCATAAAATTCATTGGTAGTATATTTACATAGATGATGTAGGACATCACCAATCCACAAAGATTAATAATACGAGAGGAAGAAAGAACAAAGGATATATAAATCAACCAGAAAATCAGATGACAGGGCTAAGTACCTGGCTACTAATAACCTTGAATATAAATGGATTTGATTTCCTAATTAGAAAATATGAGCTTACATACTGGCTTTTTTTTTTAAAGACCCAAATATATACTGCCTACAAGAAACCAACCTCACCAGTAAAGCTATACAGATTAAAAATGAAAGGATAGAAAAAGATATTCCATGCAAACAGAGACAATATTAAATCCAGGAATAAGGGATGGGGAGATAGCTTGGGAACATAAGCACCTGCCTGGCAGGCACTGAGTCTTGAGTTTGATTCTCAGAACAAAGACAGAGGGAAAAAAAAGAGGAGTAGCTATACTTACATCAGATAAAAATAGACTTTAGGTCAAAAACTATTAAAAGAAAGATAGAAGTCCTTATATAATAATGAAAGGATCAATTAACCAAGACTAT
>PVJA010009153.1:0-54352 GCA_004027025.1 Myocastor coypus | reverse complement strand
TTCTACTTCGGCCTCCTGAGTGCTGGGATCACAGGTATATACCACCACTCCCTGCCTCGGCTCTATACCGTTAATGAGTTATTACAGAGCTGGGGAGTTCTCCATCAACATATCACTCTCACATGATAATTATAGTCCTGAGTTTGCCACAACTTATATCCTCACAAATCCATCATAAATTGAAAATATCAGAAATCAGACATGAATTTCATACTTCTAACCTTCCTTACGTAGTAGCTTTGCATTTTGGATTATGGTGGTTTACCTGCATGAACTTAGGTGTGATTTGATGTACAGTTTGCTGCAATTGTTCACCAGTACTACAAGAAAACACAGTAATACATGACATGTCACCAGCTAATAGAAAGCCAAAATAAAAATTGAAGATATTAGGGGCCAGGGAGATAACTCAGGGGCACAAGTGCCTGCCTGGCAAGTACAAGGTCTGGAGTTTGATCCCTGGTTCTGCAAAAATAAAATAAAACAAAAAAATTAAAAACATGTGTTCTGCTGAATGTATGTTGTAATTCCAACTTGAAGAATAGTAAGGCAAGCCACTGGAACTGGTTTTTTTTTTTTTTTTTTTTTTTTTTTTTTTTTTTTTTTTTTTTTTTTTTTTTTTTTTTTTTTTTTTTTTTTTTTTTTTTTTTTTTTTTTTTTTTTTTTTTTTTTTTTTTTTTTTTTTTTTTTTTTTTTTTTTTTTTTTTTTTTTTTTTTTTTTTTTTTTTTTTTTTTTTTTTTTTTTTTTTTTTTTTTACTTTTTTGTTTTGTTTTGCTTTTGTGGGACTGAGGTTCGAGCTCCGGACCTTGCACTTGCCAGGTAGGCACTTGTGCCACAGAGCTATCTCCCTGGCCCTCACGACACTATAAATTGAGGACTGTCTTTGTGTATCATCATTGTAAGTCTTGTGAATTTTATATATTGTGTTCATATTTTAGAGCTGATAATAGGAGGCAAATAGGAACATATGATTCGTTCAAAGTCCTGTGTTAAGTGACACAGGAATGCATGTTAATCCTAGCTTTTTTGAATAATACTTTACCTTATATTTTTACATAGTGTTAATGGATAAATACATAAATTTGAAATACAAGAGCTAAAGGAAAAAATAGCTGTCATTGTTCAAAAGGCAGAAAAATGTATTTTCTTAAAAATGTGAAAGACATAAAAATGTTATTCTAAAAATATTAGTGTTTTGGTTTATGCCTAGTTGTCCCCCCAAAGCCTCATGTAGTCATTGGGTGGGGACTTCTACAGATTGAGACTTGACTCTGGGGTTATGTTTTTTAGTACTGATGAGATTATCGGTCTGAGTAGGGCTGGGACTATGAGTGTGGTCTAGGGCAGATATCCTAAGGCAGGGAGCCTGATAGGAATATAAAGAGAGACAGAGAGACAGACTAGAACTCTTGCTCTCTGCTGCCCTGTTTGGTTGGCTACCTCTGCCACCATTTTGTTGCTGTTCAACCACCATGAACTGGATGCTCTCTTCCCTGTTCCACTCAGCCTTGGGCCAGCCAAATATGGACTGAAACCTCCACGAACTGTGAACTAAATAAACCTTTTCTTCCTTCATTTTGAGTGTCAGGTATTTGTCTCAGCAATGAGTAAAAAGTAACTAAGACAATTAGTTTAAGACGTAAAGGAATAACATGGTACAGTGTATATAGAATAAGAAAATTATAAGCTAAGGTAGTATTATTATCATGTCATAATTTTTAAGAATACAATACACAATAGTATTTACTGTGTTGTCCTGGCTGATATCTATATTTTTTGTTTACTTTTCTAAAAATTAATTTATCAAAACATTGAAATTTAAAATTTTAACAACTTAATATTTTTACAGATAGCACCATCTATTGCTCTGAGTACTTGTAAGATCAAATATTGTTACTAAATTTTTAATATTTGAAATAAATTTCCTGTTGAAAATGTTAGTGGAACTACAAAGAGAATTGTATCTGTAACAATAACATTGAAATAAATTAACGATGTTATATTAAAATACAAATATTTAGGGCATGTAAGACTAATTACTCTAGAACAATTTTCCTTAAAAGATTTCTACCCCTTTAAACATAATAATTTTGTGCAATTCTGAGTTTAATTTTAAATACATATTTCTAGATATTTCAACAATATAAGTGATTGTCTCTTTTGTCATTGTCTGCATTTTGTGGAGGCCCTTATTGCTATACTCTCTTTAAATGTTTGTAAAATAATAATAATAAAAGAAAGCTAGAGTCAAGAAAAAAATGTAAAGAGAAACTGAAAGTTGACGTACAGTTTGGAAGCTATTCAAAATAACTTTTTATATATTTATTGCTATATTTTCAATTATTAGGAAAGATAACACATTTAAAATGGTCTTCCTTGTCAGTAATTGGTTTATCCAAAGCTTTATTTGAAAATAATTTCATTTTCTAGAAAACTTCAAAATCTTCAAATTAAGTTTCTCTTTCCAAGACTGTGTATATTTGCTCTCCAACCTTGTAATGTTTTTAAAACCAGGAAGTCTAAATTATTTGAAGAATTCTAGTAACTATCTGATCTGCCTTATTGTAACATGAATTTTATATTTTGATTTTAAAATACTTTTAGTGACAAAATTTACTGTCTAAAGATCAGCATTGCTGGCCTGGTCTCAGATGAGGGATCAGTCTCTGGGCAGATGTTCTAGGGATGGGTTGGGACATGTGGGCCGGCTGGCTTCCTCCAGCCCCTCGCTGTCCAGGGTTCCTCCACACAGAGCTCTGGTCTTTCTCCCGTCTGCACCGCTGTTCACTCTGCTTCTCTGCCTCTGCCAGCTGTGGGGGAGGCCGACTGGTGTCTGCACCCAAATTCTGGCTCTATTGTTGATGAGACTTAATCTATTAATTGTAGGCTCAGAAAGCAAATAATGACAAAGTTCAAACATGGTGTCAGCAACACAATGGTAAAAGCACTAAGATCTTTTGACAAAGGGTTCTACACATTGGTGAACTGACGAATGTACTTGGTTTTCTGGCAAGGGAACAAATCAAGGTGAAAAAGCCACAAAGATAGTTAAACAATAAAGGCAAAATTAGCAGCATTTTAAAATCTAAAATATGCTGTATCTATTAACTTGTATATAGCAAAGATTTCATAAATATAAAAGACAGGCAAATTTTGTTACTGATATGCATAGTTCCATCTTTTGTTGATAGACCAGTGATATTTGGATTATTAAAAATATAAAAATAGGGCCATGGATATAGCTCAGCAGCATTAAGTGCCTGTCTGGTAAGCACAAGTTCCTGGGTTCAATCCACAGTACAAAAAAAAATAATAATAATAAATTTAAAAAAATATATATATATATGTAAAGTCTTTCACAATTCATCTCACTTCAAGAAATATGTAATTTTTATGATAAATATTTTCACATGATTTATACTTTATTGAAAACAGTATTGTAGACTATTAGTATAAAGCATTTCAGCGGTTTTTTTTTTTTTTTTTTTTTTTTTTTTTGGTCTTTTTGAGATAAGGTCTCCCTGTGCAGTTCAGGTGGCCTTGAGCTCACTTTTGTAGCCCAGGCTGGTCTTGAACTTGCACTGATCCTCCTGCCTCAGCCTCCCAGGTGCTGGGATTATAGGAATGCACCACCATGCCTGGCTGTATTCTAACTTTTTAGAGGAAACAATTTGAATATATTACTATTTAATCTTAAAGATGACCTGTAACTAGAAAAAGATTACAATTATCTCTCATCATTATGAGATAGTAAAATTTCTCTTTAGTACTTAATAACATGTACTAAAATATATATTCTATTTATATTTGTTGCAGTTTTTGAAATTTTAGCCAGAGTAATTAGGGACAAATCAATGGGATACAGATAGAAAAGGAAGAATAACAACTCAGAATGGATTAAATGAAATGATTAAGCCTGCAACTTTGAAACTACTAAAAAAGGAAATACTTAAGAGAAATAAAAACTATTGTCTGTAGATGGTGTGAACATTGAAAGCCTTAAATATTCTGCAAAATCTTCTGAAAAATGAATTCAGTGGTATAGCAGGATATAAAGTCAACATAAAAATTTACAGCTTTACTATTCATCAAATACAACAGCCAAGAATGACATGAGGAAAAATGTACAGTAATTTTAAATAAACTAGAATACAGAGATATGAGTGTAGCCAAAGTGATAAAAAATATTTACAATGAAAAATTTAGAACTTTAAAGGAAAACATGGAAGCATGGGTCAAAAGACAGAGAGACAGCTAATGCTCATCTTTGAAAAAGGTAATGTTGTTATGGCCACTGCCACAAGTGACATACAAATTCAATACAGTTATCATCAAAATACTATTGGCAGTCTCCACAAAACTAGGAAAAATATCCTACAATTCATGTTAAACCATAATTGGGGCTGAGGAGATAGCTCCCGGGCACAAGTGCCTGCCTGGCAAGTGCAAAGTCAGGAATTTAATCACGAGCCTGCAAAAAAAAACAAAAAAAAATGTCGTATTAAACCATAATCCATACAAAACAAAGCAATCATAATCCTAAAGAATAAGGCTGATAGCATCACAGTAATCAATTCAAATTATACTACAAAATCATAATAACACAGATAGCATTGAATGGCACAAAGATGGACATATAGAACATTAAAGCAAAGGACAAGACACAGAAACAAACACAACTTTAGTTGTCTGATTCTGAGCAAAGGAGATCTAACTATGTTGAAGAGAAGACAGCCTCTTAAATAAGTGGTGTTGGGAATACTTGACATCCACTAGTAGATTATTGAAATTAAAGCCCTATCTCTCATCCTTAAATATCAACTAAAAGTGGATTAAATTCTTAGGTATTAGATCAGAAATACTGAAAGTACTAAAAAGATATACTTCAGAGAAATAGTGGAAGCCTAAAAACGACTCGTATAGCACAGGAAGTAATGAGAACTGCCAAAAAGAATGAAATGAAATTTAAGAAGTATCTTCATTGATAGGAAAATAATGAACATAGTATTGGTTATTTCCCAATATAGGATTAATATCTACACTATGTTTGTATAAAGAAAACAAAATCAACAAAAAACTCCACCTAATATGAAATCATTAAAGTGGTAAATGTGTTGAACAGACTTTTCTCAATTGATGTACAATTCATCAATAAGTTGAACAAAAATATTTGACCATTAAAGAAGTGAAAATTATAATTGTGTTCTTCAAGCATAGGAGACTCACAAATGCTGTGAAGGATGATGGGGAAAGAGACACTTTCATAGGGCTGGTAGGAGTAGAAACTAGTACAGACAGTGAGGAAATCAGAATTGCTGTTCCTCTCAAAACTAAAACTGGAGCTACTATTCAATTAAGCTATGCCACTCATCGCTATATATCCAAACCAGTGAAAGTCAGTTTCTACAAGAAGTCCAGCATCATCATGTTCATTGCAACACAATTCATAGTAGTCAACCTAGAAAACCATCCTAGATGCTTATCAGCAGAGATATGGATAAAGAGAATTTGAATATGTTAATATACTTATTAATATATTAATTCTGACAGAATGGATTTCTGTCTGGCAAGAAAATAGATGCATCGGCAGACTATTTTACTGAATAAAATAAGCCCAACTCAGAAAGACGAATGCTGCACATTTTCCTGAATGTGTGCAATGTAAAAGTGAAAGTAGAAGGGAGACTATTATTAGGCAAGTAAAAAATATAAGAGAGGTAGAGGGCTTGTATTGGTAATGGGGATAAATATAAGCAAAATATGTTATATTATTTGAAATCCCCCAGCAATGTGAAAGGAAGAGAGGGAGGGGAGGCAAGACAGTAGTAGGAGGTAAAAATGAACAAACTATGCTATGTGCATGTAAGAATCTTCCGAGATGAAGCCCATGAAGTTCTATAGCCAAGGAAAGAGTTAATAATATGCATGTTAATCAAAAAATTCTGTAATTAATAAATAAAAATCTAAATGCAAGCTATTTAGGTAACTTTTTTAGTGCTGAAAGTTTTAGTAAATCTGAAATATTTTCATCAAAATGAAATTCTCACATACAATAGCAACTTGCTTTGCATATAAAATAATTCACACTCTATTAATGAAGTTCTCTAGATTTTTTTGTTTTGTTTTGTTTTGCCTTTTTGACACAGGGTGTCGCTATGCAGTTCAGGCTGGCTTTGAGCTTACTTCTGTAGCCTAGGCTGGTCTCGAATTCACACCAGTCCTCCTGCCTCAGCCTGCCAAATGCTGGGATTACAGGTGTGTGTCACCATACCTGGCTTAGATATATTAAGAAAGTTAAGCAGAGCCTTCATGTTCTTACAAATTATTCCTTTGCTTCGTATGCAAGTTTTGGTAATATCTCACAAAGTTGAGATTGTAGCTTGGATAATAAATTGAAATGTGAAGAAAGGCAGCAAGGTGGACATTTCAGGGTTCTAGGAAATGATACATTATGCAAGAATATAGTGGCTACAGATTTTCTTAAAAGGAGAATTTGACAGTATTTAATACATTTGTCTTGTTTTCAACCACAGCCTGTTTTCCACATACCAACCCATACTGTGTCAGTGCCAATCTCAGACACTGGCAAACACATATTCCAAACTTCTAAAAAAAAAACTTCAGCACCTTAACCTGTGTTTCTGATCACAGAGAAAGCCATGTGGAGCAGGTGTACTCTTGGACAGAATGTTTCTTCATATGTGGACTTCTAGAAGATGGACTCCAAGTGGCAGACATTCTCATGTGGTCTTTCTAAAATTGAATTTTTTTATGTTCCTGATTTCTAAGAACATTGTTATAGGTCTAGATAGCTGATTCTGGTAGCTCTCAGAAGGCTCTTTGTGAGTATGCTGCAACTGATAAGAATTGGAGTGTTGTCTAAAGTTATTTGTTGGGTTAGTTAATTCCACTAAAATACTTAAGTGTATCATCTTTGGAATTAAAGATAGATTAAAACTAACATAGTGAAGGAGAGTTTAAAGGTTATTACACTGAATATATATTCTCAGTGTTCACTTTTTTCAAGGAACATGGCTATAGAAAACATTTTCAGTAGATGTTGGTGTCCCTTGTGCATAAGTACTATAGTGACAATTGCCAGCATACTGGACAGAAAGGTAATGTTGAGCTGGTTTTGTTTGTATCATAGAGATATGTCTAACTACAGATGGCTGAAGTCCCATTCCTCTTATAGCTAATGATTGACTATGATTTCATGGTAGCAGAAGATCATAAACCCTATGATTTTTGAAGAGAGTAGTACATAGGGACTTTTCCCAATAGCATGTTTTTATCTCAGGATGATTTGTTTTGTTAATGAGCAGAATAGATTTATTGGGGGGAAAGAAAGCTTCTATCCAAGAGAGGAACAAGAGGTGGGTCCAAGTGGGTTGTCCCTATCTGAGGATAATTTGTTTCATAACTTTCTGATTTTAAATCTGGGGAAAAAAATCCAAATTGCCACCAGTGACAAATTTCTAATTTCTTATATGCCTGGAGGAAGGTCTAGAGTTTGCTTTATTTTGTGTTTGTACTCTAAGCACCTAACAGTAGTACTTGAAACATTTAGCACACAGTATGTAAGTTTGATGGATAGAGAGCTCATGAGGATTTGATTGAGTCAGTGACTAAGAATTCTGTGTATGTTTATCAAATCAAGACCCCGACTATCTTCACCATATAAATATTTATTTACTATTTTAATATCTTTAAAATTATTTCACAAGTGGACAGTTACCTGACTTGAATGATTTAAGGTACTAAAATCACATTAATATGTAGCAAAGTCTGTAAGATGATATCCAAACTGAAAACTGTTGGGACCATACTTGTGGCAAGGTTTGGAGCTTACCATGTATCTTAAATGCTCTTGGTGCTCGCTGAAATTATATCATATGCAATATTAGAAATCTAGTCCAAAGCCCATTAGTCATGTAGTTGTATTTGAATCAGTTTCAGTCTGTTTTGTTTTCCAAGTATGACTCCCCCGAAAGAATGAAGATATAGTTACTCTTCAGTTGGCTGCATAAAAGCTGTAAATCCTTATGAATTCACTCCACACAGAACAGCTCTTTTCAGTAGACCCTAGAAAACAAATGAAACAAATGATTCAGGAACAGGGGAGAGAGTCAGTGAAAGATAAATAGTAGGAAGTTTTCAAAGCACAAATATTTTTCATCTTTATTTTTCTTTCTGTGATAAATTCTCTTAAAGCATATATTTTCCTTTATGGTTGTGAGCTATAAAATCCTTTGAACACAGAGGAAGTCCTCTAAATGAGAGCAGAGAACCCCATGCTTGGTTAGGAAAAGGGGTGTCCTGATTGTTTTAAGGAAGGATGAAATAGGACCAGAAATCCTTCCTCCCATTTACTGCCACTGTAGCACTCTCAAAGGAAAGCTCCACTTCCAGCAGGCAAGATGCATTAGATATATTTATTTTTTCTATTTTTAAAAAAACACTTTATTAATTTTAATGAGAAAGAAATAACAGTGAGACAGTTTCAAAACAGGTCAATAGGACAGTTATAATAATTAATACATTACACATTGTTGTCTTCATAGTAGTTGTTCAGAGTACAAGAGGCAGACACGGCAACTTTTCTAAACACTATCAACACAAACATTTATTTCCATTGAATTAAGAGAAAGCAGTTGTATGTATAGTCCAATAGTACATAATAGCAGTAGGTTATCAGGAGAACTGGCAATGTCGGAAGCTGTCCATTTGAGCCTTTTACAGCTCAGCATATTAATACGGCTTTACTTTTTATATCCTGTGGTTAAACTTTTCTACTAGATGGTTAAGTTAAAGCCAGACTATAGAACGAAACAGTGTAACTTTTGTATCTGACAAGTTTAGTCAAATCCCCTCAGGATTTACCCTGAAACCATGTATAGCATTTTGTAGAACTTTTGTCAGTGTCAGCCATCTGGATGAGTCATAGCCACTGCTTGATCAATTTGCTCTGTGTGAGAGCCTGAGAGAATGTTTTTTCTCTACATGACTCTCCTTAGGCACACTATACATTGCCAATCCTATAACTCAGGAATCCCAAATTTTCCTTATTAGATATATTTAAACAACTGGAACAGCAGCTTTTCATTTTGTTTGGGGGCGTGGCTTGTTTGATTTGCTTCGCAGTCCCTTTCTTGTGCACTGATTGCATTACACTACCGGTAAAAACTGCCTTCTCAGAATCTTATTGGTAGATATCTTCGTGGAATATTAATTATAGGCACATAAATAACTCATATAAGTTAAGAAGTCTCTAAGGGTTACTATCAATAACAAGGGAACTGGAAAGGCACCACAGAGAGATTTTTAGGAAAATTTGAGTCCTGAAGCCTCAAGCTCTCAATAGGTATAACCCAAAGAAACCTCACTGGAATTCTCACCACCAGCCCCACTGAGAAATCAGCAACCTTATGTCAGAATCCTGAATCTGTTAATGTGGGTGATTAATGCTCAAGGAGGAGTGAGTATAACTCACAACAAAACTGTAGGTAGTAAAAGTAATTACTGCTTAGAAAAAAATGATCTTTAAAGTATAACACTAATAGTCACCATTTACTGAACAATTACTATGAGAATTTACATTCATTATTTCATATAAATACAAAATCTGGCAAGATTGTCACACTAACTTCACTTTGTGATTTATGATATTTCTCTACAATAAAATGATTTTGAAAGACCAAATAAGTAGTGAGTTATATCTTGAAATTAGAATTCCATCTGTCTGATTCAAAAGCTTTACTTAGAACCATTACACTAGTGGAATTATTTTAATTTTCAGATGTCTTCATTCCTTGACTAATGGTTTTGAAATTGGACAATGATTTTCAGTCAATATCCCATGCAGCTGAAGTCATATATTTGATCTCAGTAGCACTTTTTCTATAAAACGATATTCTAGTTTAGAAATACCAATCAATAAAATAGCATTTACTCAGTCAGTGCCTCAACCTGCAGCTGTTTCTTCTAGCACCTTGTCAATATTTCCTGAATCTTGATTTTCTGCTTTATATCTAGGCATATATTATCTCTGTTTCTCATAGCTCGGGTTCTTCCAGACCATTTCCAATTTTCACTAAACAATATTAGAATAATTTCTCTAAAGTCGAAATTTATCCATTTTCTGCCCAGGTATATTTTCATGTTTTCTTTCCAAATTACACTCAAATACACTTTCTGTGGCCACTGTTTTTTCACATCGTCAATGGAGGCCTTGAAGCTGAACCTACTTTCCACTAAAGCTGTAGGTTGTTATTATCATCATTACTATTTTGACTCTGTCAATTCATTCCGTCTCTCTTCCCGAGATCAGAGTTTGCCTAAGAGTGGGAAAATGATCTCTGTTGATACTCCAACTCTGAAATTCTTAAGATGCTGATAAACAATTGTCCTGTGCTGTATATGAAGAGATAACACATTGCTATATGTTATGGACATTTATTGTCTATTTTAAGATAAATTAGTTTAGAATTATGCTGCCATTTTTTATCTTAAAGACAAAAATAAGACAGAGAAATTAGATTTTTAGTGACATTATTGAGCTTCTGGAAATTTAAAGTCTAAAGGATACTTGTCTCTGATGCTCAGATAGATGGACTAATTAAATTCTTTTATTGCCTATGTCAAATGGGGAGTGACCCATATACGGTATGTAAGTAGGAGAGTGCTACCTGATGTGGAATTCCAAATCAAAATATGACTAATTAACTGAGCAAGAAATAATAAATTGACAACCATCAGAATTTATCTTCAAACTGGGCAGAGTTGATACCTGTGAACTATATGTATAATTGGTTACAGTGTTTTCTTTGGGTGTTAAATCATAGAACTTCGTGAGGCGAGATGATGATAAAATATTGTGATTTGTGTATCCCTGACAATGACATCTCACAAGCAGAGGACAAGATAACTGAGAACAAGAAATCTTCAGCTTTGCAAAGAAAGGCCTTTGCCTATTGTAGTTTCTAAGTAATAACTTTAGTCATTTTCATGATGCTGTAACACAAACCTAAGACTATTTTATAAGGAAAACATGTTTAGCTCCTGATTTTAAGGAATGAAAGGCCCCATCTCTTCAGTTTCCTGTTAGATCCTCTTTGGTTGTGTCGAAATATAGCAGAAAAAACAGAAAACAAAAAGTCAAAAAGTAGAAAGGGAAATAGCTATCATAAGAACAGAAAAATACATGGCACAACCTGACTTTATATCAAGGTGCCACCTCAAGAACTCATTCCTAAATACCAGAATCCATCTTTTCTAGCATAATATCACATGACATAATCACTCCACACTAGACCACACTCTGGAAAGATTTCCAGATTTCCATGGAGTATTGATCTAGCATATGACCCCATTGGGAAGACATGAAAACCATATCCAAACTGTAGCGTGCAATGGTGGTAATCTGCTTGATGCTAGAAAATAGTCAGTGATATACGGAAACATGAAACAATACAAGAGTTACAGAGGAGATAACCCACATTCTTCACTTTGACCAGAGCAGAAACTGCTGGACAGTTTAAATCAAGCACATTAACTACTAGCTGCATGGGAAGTCTATTGGACACTCACTGAATGGCAAGATAATCTTGGATAAAAAGATAAATTCAGTTCTGATGTACAATATGTGTAAAAAGAAACCATTGTATAGCCAATGACTATTACTAATCATTATCCACCAATAACATTACTATAAACATGCAAGGGTTATTCTTTCTTTTTTTGACAGACACCATCCTGATGTGCATCCAGCTGTGGGCACAAAGTTGATCACTAATTTAGGAAGTACAATAATAATTCTTGTGAACATCTGCCCAATTGCCTACTCAGAAAGCAAGCAGACAAGGGAGGCTCACAAGTTGGTATGGAGCCATATGTAAAGATGATGCCTATGGAAATAAGCGAACACAAACACATCTATTTATTTATTTATTTATTTATTTATTTATTTATTTAATATATTTATTTCAGGGTCTACAGCGTCTCAGTACACAGACTTAACTTCTAGGCATCCTCCTCCTGTTTTCAACCTCCCCAGCGCTGGGATTACAGGTATATGCCACCACACCTGAACTTGGTGGCTCAGCATAGCAGGAAGTGTTGTTTAGTCCACCGAGTTATCTCCCAACCCCCCCTTCAGATTTTTAAATCAAACTTCCCAGTTCATTTTTCATATCATCTTTCGTTAGATTCCTTCCTTAGGCCTTACCATAAATATCATGTATACTTTGCTGATTTATAATTTTCTTACCAATCCTCTAGAATGGAAAGTAATAAGTTGTTCTTATCTTCTCTTTAAACTTTTTAAACTTTGACCTTTAATGATGTTGCATACAATTAAAGAACACTCAAAAAATGCGCTGAAGATGAATGAGTGAAAAATCATGGGGACAGGTAGGTAGGGAAGTACTGGGGTCTGTGCAAGTTTCAAGAGTCGAGAAGCTACCAAAGGAGACACACAAAAGAGATATTCCAGGTTGCCTACTATAAAGTGTATATGTGGGAAGTCCTGCTATGAAACATGACATGATTACAAGAGAAAATTATGGAAGAGGAGTGAGAAGTTATCAGCCAACCACAGAAGGCCAAAATTTATGTATGCATCTTTTGTCTGTAAAAATCTGCCTTGTAGGGTAGATCCAGGAGCCTAAGGAATTCTCTACTTACTTATTCACCTTGACAAAGCAGATGCCCTTAAAGAAATATCAATTTTATGAACTCTGTAGCCCAGAAAATAATATAAAATCTGAAAAAGAGAGTAGAAGTGTTATGGTCTGTGTCTAGTTATCCCCCAAAAGCCTCATGCAGTCATGGGGCTGGGACTTCTAGAATTTGAGACTAACTCATGATCCACTCAGATTATGTGTTTTAGTACTGATGAGATTATGGGTCTGAGTACTGCTGGGATTATGGGTGTGATTTGAGGCAGATATCCTGAGGCAGAAAGTCTGAATGTAATATAAGAGAGACAGAGAAAGCGATTTTCTCTCTGTTGCTTCTGTTACAATTGTTCCACTGCCATGAATTGCTGCTCTCTGCCATGTACCAGTCTGCCTTGGAGCCAGTCAAGTATGAATTTAAACCTCCAGTAACTGTGAGCTAAACAAACCTTTTCTGCTTTCACTTTGGGTTTTGGGTATTTGTCATAGAACAAGCGGAGAGTAACTGAGCCAAAAGAAAGCTATCAAACAAAGTGACTGGGACTTCACCTGACCTAGTCTTTGTTTCTGATGTAACACTACCCATTGTCTATGCTCATGCTTTTCACTGGAAACAGTATTCACAAGCTGATATCAAATCTGCTCTATATTGTCACTTTTTCCAACTCTAGAATTCCAAAACTATGGATAGCTCGATTACCCCTGTAACTGCTCCAAGCTCTAAAGAGTTTCTCTTCTCCCTTCCTCCTAAACATGAACAAACAGAACTTGGATTTACTTTAGAATATTATAAAGGGGGCTGGGGAGATAGCTCCATGGCACAAGTGCTTGCCTGGCAAACACAAGGTTGTGAGTTCGAACCCTAGTCCTAAAAAAAAAAAAAAAGAAGAAGGGCCAGGCGAGATGGCTCAGTAGTCTAAAGCGCCTGCTTGGGGAAGCTTGGGAGGCTTCAGGGACTGCGATTTGATCCCCAGCACCACATGCTGCGCCAGCCCTGCCCTTGGGGCAGGCTGAGCCGGCCATAAAAATGAGTGACTATACAAAGGTTCTGAAACAGGAATAAAAATAATAAATAAAATAAAAAATTCTTAAGAAAAAGAATATTATAAATAAGCTATGATTGCCAAAATGTCCCGAGAGTCTTGAAAAATATGATATGTTCAGTAAACCAAAGCTTTAATGTTGTTATAAGTCCACCTTCTTATTTTAAATCTACCGTTCCCTTCACACTCTGTGTTACATTTGGCAGAGCACAGAATTTGTAATCTGTTTCCAGGAAAGAATGAAAAAAAAAAAAAAAAAAAAACTAGAAAGCATAGAGAACACTGGCTAAAATATACAAGTTTTCTCTAAAAAGGAGGATTTTTACGTGAAATATCACAATTTTGGTTCTCAGGCAATGTATTCTCAAGCTGGATTCTTTTGTTCTCTTGCTTATTTACTTTTATATTCAAAAAGAAAAGTTTAATGTGCTTTTAAAACGAACTTTCATCTTTATTCATAAGCTAATTTTGGAAGCATAGGCCTCTGAAGTACCCAAGCTGCCTACTTATATGAATTTCTAAGGTCCCAGTTTAAAAACATTTCTATAAAGAGGATTCTTCTGCTATCATCCAAGCTGTAACTCTGCAGTTTTCCAGTGGAAAATTCTGCTCATCACAGTTTGAGGTTTGCAGTTATTTTTACCAAGGCTTGGAAGTCTCATTCTGTTTCTCCTAACCCACGAGTAGCTTTGCTGCCAATAGGGAGACGAAGCTTTAAATCTTATGTGATACAAGACCTGCTCTAGAATTCAATATATATATTACATATGTGATAAACTAGAAGACATTTATCTCTGCATTATTAAAATATGAAACTTAAGCCGGGCGTGGTGGCGCACGCCTGTAATCCCAGCACTCGGGAGGCTGAGGCAGGAGGATAGGTGCAAGTTCGAAAGTGAGCTCAAGGCCAGCCTCAACTGCATAGCGAGACCCTGTCTCAAAAAGACAAAATAAATAAATAAATAAATAAATAAATAAATAAATAAATAAATAAAATATGAAACTTAAAAATGGTTAAACAGGGGCTGGGGAAATAGCTCCATGGCACAAGTGCCTGCCCGGCAAGTGCAAGGTCGTGAGTTTGAACCCTGCTCCCACCGGGAAAAAAAAAAAAAGTTAAACATAAAAAGAGAGTGCATGTGCAAATTACATGTGCATATAATTATGTAGCTTATTGGCTAACAATATCTCTGATGCTAGAATTTTATTTATTTTATATCATTGGTACCAACATTTATTCATTCTAAGAGAAATTTTGTCAATTGAGTGAAATTATTCATGAAGAACATTTGTGAGCAAAGGGCTCACATCGACTAGTTGTAAGTGGCCGCTAACAGCTATTAACAGTCATGCCTTCAATGCCCTTGTCACTCCCTGTATACGTAAGAGCGTCAGTGTGGTAGCGCAGGTCCTACAGTTACCTGTTAGACTGACAAATAGTTCTGTGCTTACAGTTAGTAATGGGAACTTTGTGATTCCAGGCAAGTGTCAAAAACGTAATATCTTTCACAAGGCAGATTGAATAGTAAGAGAACACCCTAGATAAGCTTCAAAGTTAAAGTGAATTTCTCTAATCATTCACAAATAAAGTATTTGAAAAATGTAGTAAAAAGACTTAGATGTCGAGATATAAGTGAATAAAGGGATCAAAACAAAAATATTGTGCCTGTAAATGCAAATCTTGTTCAACATATACTACATTCACTGCTTCTGATATCAAAGAGGTGAGTCTTGCTGTCCCTCTCTAAGTGAGCTTAAGTAACTTGTCTGAGTTTGTCATGAGTGGTGCAAAGATTATTTAAAAAGGTACAATTTGCTGAGCCCCACTCTCTTTTGGTTTATCCATTTAAAAAAATGCTTACCTTTAAAAGTAACAAATATAAGGCAGAGTGGACTAAGCAACTGCCTGGCAAGTGCAAGGACGTGGTTCGATCCCCAGTATGGTATGCAGGCCCCAGAGTCAAGTTCACCTTCCTGGCCACTGAGACTGGGCATGGTGCATGCACCTGTAATCACAGTTCTGTGGAGGTTGAGACAGAAAGATCACTATGAGTCGGAGCTTCGTAGTGAGACCTTGTACCAAGTACCTAATTAAACAAACAAATAAATTTAAAAACTAAAAAGTACAAATTATATATATTAAACGTACTTTTTTATTTTAGAATAGAAAATTTATTAGGAAAGAAAGCTTCTGTCCAAGAGGAGAACAGAAGGGGGACCCGAGTGGGTTGCCCGCTAAATGTACTTTTAAATATTTATGCATTTGCAATGATTAAATCAAGCTCCTTATGCATCAACTGATTTACCATTTTTTGTGTTATGAGAACATTTCAAATCCATTTTCTCAGCAATTTCTTAGCCATCTTTCAAGCATACGATTTACTTTTACTTATTATAGTTATCCTATTGTACAAAAACAACCCTAGAGTATACTTTTTCTAACTGAAATCTTATGTTATTTGACTAAATTCTCTCCACTCTCCCCACTGCTTTGTCCAGACCTTTTTTCAATTCGAATAGTGGAGGAAAAAGAAGTCAGGGCAAAATATACAGGGACTCTTGTGCTTGTGAAAGTTATGGCCTCAAAGGCAAATGTTTACTATTAAAGAGCTTTTTTATTCTGTTAGTTTCTGCAGCCATCATATCGTTATAATTTTAGGGCAATGGTTTTCTAAAGACCCCTTTCTTTCACCAATGGAAGGTATACTCGATGAGTTAGCCAAGAACAATAGTTAGCAGCTACTGTATGAAGAATATATACATATATATATATATATATATATATATATATATATATATATATATGAATATTGTATGTTTGTCTCATACCAAACGATGAAAACTCTGAAATAAATGCAAGAATGCATCCATTATTTTGATAGATATCGTAGAATGACAAAACATCTATTCTGATTCCTTTACATTGCTGAAATGTTATTTTCTTTAATTCCTATGAAACCAATTTTCTGGAGTTTTTGAGTTTGACAATTCGAATGATTTATACATGATTAGAATTTGGAATTAAGTTACATGAGACAGAATGTTAGACACGAGACCTCTGTTTTGGTGGTATAACTTCCTAAATTTCTGGGGAAAAGTTTCTTGATTTTCTAGTTTTCTATGTGTCTATGTTGTCTTTCCACATACTAAAAGAAACAGGGAGATTCAGAGGCCTGATTTATTATTGAGCACTCAATTTAGAGCTCATCCTGTATGTGCTGCAATCACCCAAAATCATTCTTCTTACAAGTGCAGGTTTTCTTGTGTTTCAAGCCAAAAGCTTAAACATACATTTATTGTTGTAGAAGAAAATGAGGCTTGGAGAGATTAAGTTAATTGCCTAAATGCATTTCATTAGTATCGTAGCCTAAGACCTATTGTGACTAAGATAAATGATAGCCATAAAACTCTTGTAAGCAATTTGGAGGGCTGAGCCTAGATGTCTCTGAAGAGTAGGATGTCCTGACTCAGAACACATGAACTCTCTTAGACTCTAACAACAACAAAAAAGAACAGGTTCTGTTCTTCTTACAGAAGAAACATGTGGCACTAGTTGTATTCACTTGCTTTCCCATTACTGGGACAAAATAGGCACACGCACAATTTAAAGAAAGAGAGGTTTAATTTAGCTCAGAGTTTTGTATATCTGTCCATGGCAGGATGACTACATGATACACAGTGTGGAGAAGGAAAGTTATTCAATCTACAGCCCCAAGGTAGCAGAAAGAGAAGAGGGGGACAACAGAAAGCAATTCACCCTTTCAACTCACACCTGCCACCACTCAGGCTTGCCTCGCCACTGGCCTCATTTCTGAACACAAGACCTTGTGAGGACGTTTGAACTCTAAACCATAATTTTCTGTCTCTGTCCTCTAAACTATTATGCCCCTTTCTTTATGAAAAACAGATCTAACCCATCTCCAAGAGTTCCAGCATTGCTGCAAAGTCTAAGCCCAAAGTTTCGTCTGAGACTCAATGAAAACTCACGGCTGTGATATTGTGTAAAGTAAAACAGAAAGTCAAACACTTCCAACTTACAATGATACAAGCTAAATATTTCCATTGGCAAAGACAGGAATAAGAGATTAGAAAGGCATCAAACCCCAAAGCAAGACCAAAATCTAGCAGAGCAAACTGTCCTGTAACTCCATTTACCATATGTGGGGCAGATTGCGCCAATACATGCACTCCAAAGAGATTGGGAAGCTCCTTCCCTATGCCCTCACTCTTGGATCCCAGGTGACCTCTTTCTTGGATTGGCTGAGCTTTTCTTTGTATGCTTTCCAAGTTTCCAGCACCTGCAGATACCTGGCATTTTTGCTGCAGCTTGAGCTTCATTTGTGTGTTTCACACATTTATCTCTTAGGGGCACACTGGACTCTGAAGCACTGCTTTGAAATATGTGTGACAGCATCTACGATCCTGTAATTCTCACATACTGCATGTTTGAAAATTCAGCTTCATCAGATAATTCCAGTGTCTACTGCAAGCTTGAACTGTGGCCGCGAGCTTGGACAAATATTCCCTGTATGAACCTGAATGAGGAGGATTCTTGAGGCTTGTTTATTACAAAGCAAAGTCTTTCCAAGGAATTTACTCTTTTATTCTTTTGCTTATAATAGCTGGAGCATTACAATTTCCTTAGACTCCTCAAGACATTTTTCCTATTATCCCAATGCAAAGGGTTTTTTTTTTTTGTTGTTGTTGTTATTTGTTTGTTTGTTTTGTGTGTGTGCAGGGGCTTACTGTGAAGCTTGGCATGTAATGATCCTGCTGTTTGCAGCCTCCCTAGTGCTGGGATTACAGGCATGCACCACCACACCTGGACTCCATCACTGGCTCAGTGTACCCAGGGGCAGGGCCAGCGTGGAATGAGTTTCTAGCGATTGACCCTTGTACTCACTTAAGCAAGCACTTAGTCCATTGAGCTGTCTTTTCATCCATATATATATATATATATATATATATATATATATATATATATATATATTTTTTTTTTTTTTTTTTTTTTTTTTTTTTTTTTTTTTTGAGTACTAGCAACCAAACAGACTTTGGCTTCACATTTACTGATGGCAAGAGGGAAGATGATAGGCCCTTGTAGACTATGCCCACATTTTAAGATTTTCAAATCTTTATGCTTTGCCTTTTGCTTTTGGTAATTATCAAAAATCTGAGTAAAAGTAATTAGCAGTGCCTATGACACAATCTGAACATTAGTCTGCTTTGAAGTTTCCTCCAGCAGTATAATTATTGTAACTATCTTAATCATGCTCTCCCCAAATTTACAAGACATGGAGAAAATGTAGACAAACATTTTGCCAGAGTAGCACACGGATGGTCTTTTGTTCAATTGTCATCCAGGCTCTCATTCCCATCTGGAGCCTGTGCCTGGACTTTACTGATCACATTCCAATCAGCATTGTAGTTTTTGGTTCTTATAGAATTGTCCATCAAGCTCTTTGTACAGCATCTTAAGACTTCTCTAGCTCGTATTTCTGAACTTTTCCAACTCCTTCACAAGCAAGCTCCAGAGACTTCTAAATTATTTGGTCAGGTAAAATCACATCAAGGACCTTACTTGTATAGGAACAAATTCATGTTAGTCAGCTTTGCTGTCAGTGGGATAAAATCCACAAAATAGAAAATATCTCTGAGTTACTTTCTTATTGCTGAGCCATAGTACTCAACATCCACAAATCTAAGAAGGAAATATGCATTTGGTCTCACAGTTTGTAGAGGTTTCAGTCCTTAACCAATGGACTCCAAGGCAGGCAAGCATGGCGGTGGGGCATGAGAGAGACGAAACACTTCTGGGCATGTCGGTGGGAAGCACAGACAGATCAAGGGGAGAAGGAGGATAATAGGCTCTTGTAGATTATGCCCACAGTGGTTCACCTCTAAACAGGCTTTATTTCCTATGATGGTTTATGTCTAGGTGTTCCCCCAAAACCTCATGCAGTCATGGGTTGGGGATTTCTAGTTTGAAATTAACTCATGATCTACTGGGACTATGGGTGTGAGTGCTACTTCTAGCATGGGTCAGATAGCCTGAATGCAACTTAAGGGAGACAGACTTCCTTCCTATAGCCATTGTTGCTGCTACTCCTCCCTTTTGCTTTCTTGCTCTTTGCTGCCACAAGGAACAGTTATTGTCTGCCATGTGCCATTCTGCCTTTGAGCCAGATGAGTATGGACTAAAACTTCCACAAACTGTGAGCTAAATGAATTTTTGCTTCCTTCATTTAGGTGTCAGGTATTTGTCCCAGCAACAAAAGAGTAACAGAAACATTTCTGAACATCACATTTATCTATAAACTTATTAGTGGACCTGAGAAAATCTCACCAATTAGCCACCTCCCTAAGCCCCATCTATGGTGAGTTCATGAGACAAAATAGGCAAGGTTTATTTCTTTTATGTTCACTGTAAGGATATTTGTTATAATTTATTCAGCCCCACAGAAGTAAAATTTCATTTTGATAATATCATATCAAGAATACTGCCTATGAACATGACATCATGGACTATATTGGCCTTGACTATCTGGCTGAGGAAGTTTTGTCACATTACTCCATTATAAAGTCACTGTTGGGGTTGGCCAAACAGCTCAGCAGATTAAAGCACATGGAAGCACGTGCAAGGGCCGGGGGTTCAATCCCTGGGTCTGCTGTGCTGGCCCTGCTGCCAGAGTACACTGAGATGGCAATTGACACCAGACATGGTGGCACACCCCTGTTATCCCAGCTCTTGGGAGTCTATAAACAGGCAGATCACTATGAGTCCAATTAGTGTAGTGAGACCATGAACACCCTGTAGATCCTTCCATAAAATGCAAAAGTAAATAAATAAGTAAATAAATTAAGAAAAAGATAAATAAAGACACACTTTAAGTCAGTGTTCCATACACAATGCTTTGGAAGGGAGTCCTAACATGTAGAGCACATGTAAGTAGAAAGTTATGCTCCATCTTTTCTCTATGCAGGAAAAGATGAATTGATTTTATTGTATCTTTCACAGAAGCAAAATTAGATCACTTGTTACATATTCAGGTTTCTTGAAGGCTGGATATTTACCTAAAGTTTGGAATTTCTCCCCATATGATTTTTAATTTTTTTCTTTTTTTCTTTTTTTTTTTTTTTTTGTCTTTTTTGAGACAGGGTCTCACTATGCAATTCAGGCTGGCCTTGAGCTCACTTTTGTAGCCCAGGCTGTCCTTGAACTTGCACCAATCCTCCTGTCTCAGCCTCCCAAGTGCTGGGATTACACACATGAGCCACTACGCCTGGCTAAATTCTTGTTTTTTTGAGACAGAGTCTCACTATACAGTTCAGACTGTCCCCCTGCCCCTGTAGAATTTTTATCTCTTCCAAAATTTTTAGTTTTCTTATCCATATAGACCTGCAGATATTTTATGGTTTGGATGAGAATTACCAAGCTGTTCCAGCTTTAGCTGTTGATATTTCTTTCATTTGGTTTCCGTGTTCCTTTGATACACTCAAATCAATGTGTGTATGTATGTATGTATGTGTCTTAAAACCTTCCTTGTTTTTGACATTACAAGATACTTCAGGTTCATGTTAAATATATCCTGACTAAACTCTAGAATCAGCTATTTTCTAAGGAGTTCTCATAAGTTTTATTGGAGAAAGATATTTATTTATTTATTTATATTAATATCTGTGATCGGAGCAACTAAATTCAGGACAGCAATGTATTACAAAATGCATGGTTGAGTATCTCTCATCTTGATTTCTGTATGTATATCATTTCCTTTTTAAAATTTTTATTGATTTTAATGAGAAAAAATAGCAATGATAAAATTTAAAAAGATGTTAATATTATGGTTGCAATAACTAGTACGTTGCTCACTGTTGTCTTCATAGTAATTATTCAAAGGGCAAGATGCAGACATGATATCTTGCCTAGACAATATTAGTGAAGACCTTTCTCCTCATTGAACTAATAGAAAGTAGCTGTATATCTATCCGATTTTGTATATAAGTATTTTTTCACTACAAAATGGTCCTTCATTTATATTTCCCCGACCCTTTTTTTGTCAGAGATGAGTGTTCCATTGTTGTTAGAGAAACTGCATTTGGAGAAGTCTTTAAAAGACTTTTTCATTCTTGATGCTTGCTTGCTCAGACATTGTTGCTAATTAAATTCAGCCCCAAAGCCCAATATAGTCTAATAGTCTGTAATAGAAGTGGGTTACCAGCAGAACTGGCAAATATCAGAAGTTATTGACTGGAGTATTTTATAGCTTGGTCTTATACAGCTCACCATATTAATATGGCATTACTTTTTATATCCTGTGGTTACACTTTTCTAATGGATGATTAAGACTAAGTTAAAGCAAGGTCTATACAAATGAAAATATAACTTTTGTATCTGGCAAGGTTAGTCAAATCTCCCCAAGATTTACTCTAAGACCATTTAAAGTACCTTGTGGATCTTGAAACCATATACAGTACCAGTGTCAGCCATCTGGATGAATCATGGCCATTACTTGACCGATTTGGTCTCCGTGAAAGCCTGAGAGAATGTTTTCTTTCTAGATGACTCTCCTTAGGCACACTGTACATCATTGAAAACTTTCCTCTGTGACACCATAATCTTCTTCATCAGAAAATTTGGGACACTACTAAGTTACAGGAAGACACAACAGAGGTTCTCTTATGTCTTGAACCCTCCCTGACTTTGAAAGGCTAGGGTCAAAATATTGGCTGCCCTTGTAACCCCTCTTTTTTTCTAGTTTGTGGCCTGTAAACTTTAGTTGTTAGACATACAGAAGAGAAGAATAATGATAATATTATCCTATAACAGCAGCAGTTGAGTTTAAGATCAATATCTGAGTATCAAATGTCTTAAGTAGAACATCATGCTGCTATTTTCTAATAACCATGGTTATTCGAAACTAAATTCTTATATAACTAGAGAAGAAACAATTACACAGTTTCACAAATAAATTTAGAAATCAAACCATATCCAACACTTAGCAGTACAATCCTATGAGTGTTTTTATTTCTTGTCTCTTGTTTTCTTCTCTTACCTTCTTTCTTTACATCATTTACTTTATTTTTTTTAAATTTTATTTTTTTTTTTCTTGTTTTACAACCTTTATTTGTTCACTCGTTTCATGGCCAGCTCAGCCCGCCCCAAAGGCAGGGCCGGCGCAGCATGTGGTGCCAGGGAAAGAACTGCGGTCCCTAAGCCACTCAAGCTTTCCCAAGCAGGGGCTTTAGACCACTGAGCCATCCCGCCGGGCCCTACATCATTTACTTTAGAGAGAGTATAGCAACATTCAATATGACATTAGAAGCCACATGAATTTAGAAGAACTAATGGCAGGCCTTTCAAGCACAGTTTTAGTATTACACATTACAATCTTCAGCTCAGTTCCTTAGTTCTCAAACATCAGCATATATAGCTAGTTAGTGTGAGATTTCTATGCATCAATTTTCATTTACAAAATGCTGATGAAGAGTCTTATGACAATTGCCTTAATAATCTGTTTATATAAATGTATGGTTTTGTCCTTACCATATTTCCTATCTTTTTTCCTCTCACTGTCTTCACTGCTTAATCCTTAAATTATTGCTTTTCAGTTATCTGTGTAGTATCTTTCAATTGTCATTTCTTCTTTTGAGTTCTTACACTAGGGAAACAATATGATATTGACACATGTAGATGATTTATTCCAATTATAAGCATATATTCAAATTGTATCTACTTACATTTGAAGGTTTAGAGTTTTCTTTGTAGCTGAATACTAATTGTATGAAAACATCACAACTTTTTCATTCATTCCTCAGGGGATGGGGAATTTGGATGGTTCCAAGATTTGGCTATCAAAAATTGTAGTGCTACAAATGTAGGCACAAATATATCACTAAGATATGATGTTTTCAGTTCTTTTGGGAAATTATCCAAAAGGAGCATAGAAGGATTGAATGAGATTACTAGTCCTAGTTTTTTAAGGCTATCCACACTGATTTCCATAATGGTTGCACTAGTCTACATTGCCATCAGCAGTGGGGAAGGTTCCTTTTTTTCTCCAGAGGCTCATCAACATTTATTCATAGTTGATTTATTTACAAATGTCATTCTTTCTGGTGTAAAATGTTATCTCAGTGTTGCTTTAATTTGCATTTCACTAATGACTAGTGATGTGGAGCACATTTTTATGTATTTATTAGCTTGCAGTGTTTCTGACTCTGAGAAATGTGTATTTATCTTGGATGCCCATTTTTGGATTGTGTCCTTAAATTTAGGGGACCTAATATCTTTTAGTTCTTTATGAAGTCTAGATAGAAGATTTTGTCTGAGTGATTATTAGTTAATATTTTTTTTCCAAATTTGTGGGTTTCCTGGCTTTACACTCTGCTGGTAATTTCTTTTGGTGTGCATAAAAATCTCAATAAGTGGATGTCCCATTTGTTGAGTCTTTCAAGAATTTTCTGTGCAGTTTGATTTTTGTTCATGAACTCTTTGCCTATGCCTATTTCTTCAAGATTTCCTCTTACTTTCTCTTCTAGAAATTTAGTGTTTCTTTTTCTAATGTTCACATCTTTAGGCTATTTTGACTTTAGTTTAGTGCTTGGTGATAGATATCAGTCAAATTTGTTTCTACATAAGATTATACAAATAAAATAACTTTTATAGTCTCCTTTGAATCTTTTCCAATAAAAGAAGTCTAGCAATAAAAATCAGTGAGCATATTTACTTAAAATTTCCTGAGATGCACATCCCATAGAATAAGAAATGATCTAAATGTAATGATACATGAAGTTATGACATGAAATCTAGTACTGACATTATAATTTTAAAAAATCTCAGCCATCACTGAATTTCACTGAAAATTTATTTTCCTACTGTAAAATAGTATTGTTTTGTATGAGTTATAAAAGAAAAGATAATGTATAAACAATAATTTTGACTCTGTGCTCATTATTACAAATGTTGAAGAGTACAAAAATTACTAAATTATCAGTTTAAAACTATATATCCATGCTATGTTTTCATAATGTACTTGCTAAATTTTTTCCTTTCATTGCATTTATTTTATTTATATAAGTTAAATGATGACAATTTTTTTTCTGTACAATTTTTTTTTCTGTACAATTTTAACATTACTTGGAACAAGGAAGATGTATCTATTCTTAAATTCAAAATAATACATATAAAAATGAATAATCATTTATTTTAAATCCACTATGTGGCTAAAAGAAAATAGCAAAAACAAAACAAAACAAAACAAAACAAAAAAACAAATAAAGAAATAAAAAGAACAAAAATGTGATGACTTATAAACAACAGAAATTTATTTCTCACAGTTATGGAAACAGTGAATTCAAAATTAAGAATATAGCAGATTCTGTGTGTGAAAGGACACATATCCTGATTGAGGATTAGCCAACTCTTTGGAATTTTTTAGGTGCAAAGAGACAGTGACTCCTTTCATAGAGACATTCTGTCCATTTACAACATCTCTATCCTCAAACTCTAATCAAATTCTCCTTTCTTAGTATACCGCGTTAATGGTTTCCTATGGGAACATAAACATCCAGACCCTACAATCTCTCAATGGAAAGCAAAATATAGAGGAAAAAAAAGTTGGACAAGTAGAATTATCTGAAAGTTAAAAAAAATTGTCAGTGAACATAAAAGTACATTTTTGACTAAGACCATGATTAACAGTTTCTTCAAGACAAACATACTGACAAAAATCAGCAAATTTCTGCCAGTAAGTTAAAAATTGTACTGCTTGGGTAGAGAGTTAGTTCAGCAGTTTAAGCAGTTGATTGGCAAGTGCTAGGACCCAGGATTCAATCTCAGGTACCAAATACCTTGACAGCCAGACTCCTGCAATCCCAAGAGTGGATGAGGCAGGAGATTCACCAGGAGTCTGACCTGTGTAGCAAGGCACTATACAAAAACGAAAAAGTTGCACTATTAACACTTACAAAGTGTCCACTGTTATGTCCAATTTGTTGTATATCAAAAATAACTTGGATGGCCTGCCTTGCTAGCCCCACCTCTAGGGCATGCTGAGATGGTGATTGAGACTCAGGGTGGTGGTACACACCTGTAACCCCAGCACTTGGGAACCTGAAGATAGGAGAATCACTATGAGTCCAAGCTGTGTAGTGAGACGCTATAGACCCCGTAGACTCACGCTGCACTAAAATACAAAAGAAAGAAAGTGTCAAAAATAACTTGGAGTAAGTCAGCATATGGGCAGAGATGCCTTTTTGTCTGAGTTGTTAGCTGAAACTGGGCAATTCTGATAAAAGATAACCAAAAGAATTATGACGACTCTCGATTTTAAATTTCCCAAAATGTAATTATTAGAATTGATTAGATTTTGACTTATTATCTCTAGTTTCATGAATATGCTTCCAGCAATTTGGGAACCTGCTTCAGATTTTCAATTCAGATAGCTTATTTTAATAGAATTATTAAGCATCATTTGTCTAAAAAAGCAGAAATCATTTTATACAAATTAGGCTCATGAAAAAAGGAAGAATGTATATAAAATTTATTTCACATCCACTATGTACAATAATTGGAACTTCGTGCTTTGGATGCAGTACATTGTTCAATTTTCATGACAGTCTTTTGGGGTAGCTATTAAGTGTATCATTGAAACTCAGTATGGTCACATGATTTGCAACGAAGACAAGCTTTTAATCTGTATCTGTCTGATTGCAAAGCAGTATTTATTCACAAGTCTGTGCTTTTCTAAAAGGAAAGAATAGGGGGCTGGACAAATAGCTCGGTGGAATAAAGCTCTTGCAAGCAGGCTCAGAGGCGAGGGGTTTGATATTCGAGCCTGCTGTGCTGGCCCTGCTCGCAGGGCATGCTGAGACGGCAATTGAGACTGGGTGTGGTGTTGCATGCCTGTAATTCCAGCTCTTAGGAAGCTATAAGCAGGCAGATCACTCTGAGTCCCATCTAGCAGTGAGACCCTGAATGCCCTGTAGACCATTCTGAAAACAAGAAAGAAAGAAAGAAAGAAAGAAAGAAAGAAAGAAAGAAAGAAAGAAAGAAAGAAAGAAAGAAAGAGAAAGAAAGAAAGAATTTGAGTTTAACTTGAAACTATACCACCGCAGAAACATGAGATGCAATATTTCCAGTGTAGTAGGCTCCATACCACATACATTCACTCAGCAACATGTTTTCACAAGAGAAAACTAGCTTTTGGGGAAAATATAATTGTAAAAATTGGAAAGGGGCTAGGGATCGCCTATAGTATAAGTGCACTCTTCATTTCAGAAGAAACTTATGCATTCGATTCACTTGAAGAGTAATCCTCACACAGATGCACTCTACTCAATGCTACGCCTGGATTGGTGACAGTTTTAAAAGACACAGAAGTAGCCAGCATGCTTGGAATGAGCTGCAGTCCCTGCTTCATCCTTCCAGCCCCAAGTGACTTCCTCATCTGCATCAATTTGACTTACAAAATTGTGAACACTTGTGATTCCTTAGGAAGCACTGAGAATAATTACATTCTGAATACATACACAAACATATGAGCAAGAACCTTCAGGACTTTATGTTGTAATATGTTTATTTTGGATGTAACCTTTTAGTATTTAATATCTATTAGTATTCAATCACTATTATTTTTCTCAGCATTATTATATCCCTTTATATAATTGTTTAAAATACCTCAGGATATGTTTTAGTAGTGTATTTCTTGTTTTAAAGAATCTTTTTTTTTAAAATTTATTTATTTAGTACAGGGTCTTGCCATGCAGTTCAGACTTGTAGTGATCCCTCTGTCTCAGCTTCCTCAGCTCTGGGATTACAGGTATGCGTGCACCACAACGCTCAGCTGCAGCGGTTGGCATGGCATGCTATACCAAGGCTCGAACCCGGGTCTTGCACTTGACAGGCTGGTTCTTAGATGGCTGAGTTATCTTCCTAACTCTGGTAGTAGATTTTCCTTATCAAAATCTTTATTTACTGAGTTCAATACCCAATACTAAAAATAAAAGATATTTGTTTATTTATTCAGTTTTCATGTGTATTTATTTAGAAACAATATGTATAAAGGACTGTCTTTGATATTGAGAAATTTAGTGAAAAAAATGGAACCAAACATTTCTGCCTTATAGAATTTAGGAATTAGAGGACTGTTAGTTGGGCCAAGTTGAATGGTAACTTTCATGCGTGAGAGGTGTAACCAGTGTGCAGTCCCAGAGCAGAGAGCAATCCTTGCATAGGTGATCAATATGAAATCACAAAGGGTATCAACAACTCCAGGTTTGCCCACAGCCCAGGATATTTGCTTATTCTTTTTATATTCTTGCACTGGTTCCTGACATAAAATTATCACAGGTAAAGTCATGAGAGGTGGCATTATTCATAGAAAACACAAGCATGGCTTATGCTTTTTGGAACCATCATGGGCCAGTCTGCCTCACAGCACCATCTGTTTTCTAGCTCCTTAACATGTTTAATCATTTCTGTTTATATTAAAAAGTCACAATATTTTGAATCAAGGATGAAGTAGCATAATGCAAAATAGCATTTGAAATTTTGATTCAGTACATTGCTGCTTAACATGTCTCATGCATTTTCATTGTAGAAAGTCAAGCTCACACCTGTAACTCTCCTAACCACTGTCTCCCAGCAGCTAGCGGGAGGAGTACCTAGTGTAGCTTCCCACTGCACAACTTTTGCTCTTTGAATTACTTTAAAGAAATGTTTCCTGTTACACTTCAGTTAGAGATTTTGTTTTTCAAGGACAGCATGTGGTCTTCAAATACTGTTCCAAGTATATTTACAAAGTAAAGATGGAAAAAAAAAAAAACCTCAGATGGTGCCTTCTTCTCAATTTCCCATTTTTTAAAATGATGTCAAAGGTGTCAACAGAGAATTAAAACATGTTATATGTCTAGATAAGACACTCATTGTGGAGAATTTTCATAATGCTCCATTTAGAGTTTATACTTCTAAATATTATACACAAGAAAGATTGTTTCTATGTGTTAATCTAGATGACAATGTTCTTTATAACTAGTTAGAAAGAGTAGAATTAATATGTTTTGCAATTATATTCTTGAAACTCGTCTAAAAGAATAACATAATTACTTAAATTTATGCAAGACTGAGAAAATCTAAAAATCAAAACTTAAAAGATTCTGATACTTTTTTCATGTAGATTATTTTATAATTAGGGTAGTAATATGCATCTATTGAAATACTATGTTTGTTAGGTGTGTACATTCCATTGTTTCTTTTACATGTGTCAATTGGTGGTCTACTACTAAGGATGAAGATTCAACTCTGAATGAATTGATTCAACTCAACTCTAAAAAGTAGAATGAAGAAATTATGTCATATGATAAAAATGTCACAATTTTGTAGTTTCAACACTGGCTAAGTAATTAGGAGCAATATTTATTTTTTAATTCTTGTATTTTTTTCTAGAGATATTACCTTACTCTTCTCTCTGTAGAAAAGCAGTGCCACAGCTTTAGCTATTGTATTCAAAGCAATGAGAGCACAGCCTAGACAGAAGAGTGAAGTTGGACATTCTTTCTCCCTCTCTCTCTCTGTCTTTGTCTCCGTCTCTGTCTCTCTCTCTCTCTCTGTATTTTGCTCTTCCTCCCTCTCTCTAAAGAACAGTTGCATGCTATGAAAAGACAGATAATTTTGCAAATGAGCTTTATTAATCTTCAGATTTTATTTTTATAGCACATGTCTGTAACACATAATGATTACATTCTTCTCAGGGAGTCAGTACTTGGGCAAAACACATTGTAATTCTCTTTTTATCCCCTTCCCTTCCTCTTTCTTCCTTCTCTCTCCATCTTTTGGTCCTTTTCCCACTTGCAAAAGGCTTATGTCCCTATGTCTTATTATCTACCCTTTGTTTTACATTTTATTTATATTTTGGACTTCTTATACCAGAGAATCCATGTGACACATAAAACTGTTTGTCTGATTTACTTCACTTAATATTATGGTCTCCATGTGCATCCAGTTTCCTTCAGATATCTCAAATTCATCTTTCCTTTTGGCAGAGTAGTTCTCTACTGTGCATAAGCACTACATTTCAATTATCCATCTGTCGATGGCCCTGTAAACTGAGTTCAAGACGTAGCTGCTATGAATTGTGTTTTATTTAACATGGATATGTGTGTTGCACAGTAATATGTTATGTAATACTTTTGGGGTGGTACCACAAAGGGAATAGATTTTTAAAACAAATATTTATAGGTGTAATATATAGCTAAAAAGGATATAAAATATATAAATGGCCACCACCTTTCATCTTATGCTGTCGCCAAAACAAGAAATCATTATATGAGTGTTTTGTTTTACTTCTTTAAAAATTTACACTAGCAAAATAACATAAAATAGGTTTTGTTTTCTATCTGGCTACTCTTCTCAACATGATAACTTTAGTTTATTATTTTCATACATATAATTATTATACTTCTTTATTGCTGAGTAGTATTATGTTCCAAGAAAATGCAAAAATTTAATGTTTCTTTGCCTGTTGGCCTCTTAGGGTTGTTCTCAACTGAAATTATAAAATTTTATTATAAAGTTATATATTCTGTAATGTACTGAATTTGACAAAAAATGGGTTTGTCTTCTTTTGTTTAAAGGTTAAAAGCCAGCAGGGTAAGAATAAATTTATAAGATAAAAAAGCAATGAATATACTTTCAGAAGTATAAATTTTTTTAGTAGTGGTATATTCAGCTCTGGAAACTTGTATGTATGACCATCAAATGAATATACTTATTAATAAAAACGGCTGCACCCAGTATTTAATTTTTCCACTTGCTCTACAACATTTGTTGAGCATTTCCATATTGTAGTCATTTCAATTGCATTTTTGCCAAAATTAGTTGCCAAAACATAAGTTGCTATATTTTGTTTCACTCTCTTTGATTTCAGTAATGTGTTCTATAATAAATAAAGGTAGGACAACTCTATATTGTTTAAATGAAGTGCAAAAGTACATTATATTTTTAACTGTATTGTTCTATCTATTGGTGATACTTTTTACTTCCATATTTCAAAAACTAATTGTCCATTTCAATGAAAAGATTTTCTAGGATTGTTTTGATATGGCATGGTTCTATGGATCAATTCCAAAATGCCCTCAATCACTCCAGTTACCCATTCTGTTGTATAGTTACCACGCCTTAAATGTGTGTTCAGAGAATCAACAGATAAAGAATTTTAATGGCTCCATTGCTTTATGTGGCAAAAGCAAAAATAATTTGAAAAACTTAAGTATCCTTTTCCATTGTATTTCAATCAAAATCAAGATTAATCCCAGTAGATTTACCTCATCAGTGCACCACTTTAAAAGAGTAACTAGAGAGGCCAAAGGAGTTTTCTTGCTATCATGGACCAAACAAGACAAGACATGAATCTGCCAACAGCAGTCTGAATGTAGGTAAAGATTACTGGGCTTAGGGTCAGCCTGAGAGGTCAGAAGACTGAAGTGTTTGCTTTGGCAGAGCGGAGCGGCCAAGGTTTGATCCCTGGTGTGCAACGTGTTGGCGCGGCACACAGGAGGCACACTGAGACAGGGATTGAGACTGGGCGTGGTGACGCATGCCTCTAATCCCAGCTCTTTGGAGGCTGAAAATAGGAGAATCACTGAGTACGATCTATGCAGTTAGACCCTGTAGATCCTGTCTGCCCTACGTTCATTAAAAAAAAAGATTCCTAGGCTCAAATGAGACAAACGAGCTTGCCTGATACATTTATTGCACTTTGTCTTGCCTTTTGAGGCTATAAGCAGCAAATGCAGTTAGACCACATCTGACTCCTAGAAATGGGAGAGTACTTACACATTGTTCTAAGTTTGTGTATTGGTTAATTTCCTCTTGTCGTTGAGACAAAATTCTCAACATCCAAAGGGGAAAGCTTTACTTAGTTAATACTTTGTAGAGGTTCCAGTGTATAATCAGCTGGCTCCATGGCAACAGATAGCAAATGCAAAAGGAGAGAGAGAGAGAGAGAGAGAGAGAGAGAGAGAGAGAGAGAGAGAGAGAGAGAGAGAGAGAGCTCTTTCTGTCCCTTATATTATCTGCAGGGTGGGTGTAGTACTTACACCACAATCCCAGCATTGGATTATAAATCAGTCATAAACTCTAGATTCAGTTGCTTCTGAAAAGCCAACCCTCCCTGATTTCTTGAGGCTTTAGAGGGACATCTGAACACAAAGCATAAAAGCTGCTGATTCTATTGTTTTGTTACAAGGGGAAAAAAAGATTTTGAGTAATATTATAATGTTAATAACTAGATAAAAGGTGAGGATCAATGAAACTAAAGTCAATATCAACAGTGAGAATTATAATTGAATAATTAAATTTACAAACCTATTTCTAAAGATTATAATTTCATGCTGAGAGAGCTAATCCATATGTTCTGGACAATGAAAGTTGCTTGACTGGAAAATATGTAGCACTGCCTTCCAGCTGCATACTTAACAATAATACCCTTCTTTTATTATGCAGATCAAAAAAATCAAGGTATCAATTTAATTAAAATGAATAAAATGATATTTAAAACCTTGTCAAGTCCCCCCCCCCCCCAGTACCTACTTTTATGCTACAATAGTAGGGCTGAGCTGTCATGGCAGAAATCATATGGTTTACAAAATCAGAAATATTACTGATGTGACCTTTGTCCAAAAACTTTTCAGATCTCTGGTTTAAAATATGAAATATATGAATAATGACAACAAAAGAAAACAGAGTAATTTTCACTTTTCACTGGTATAAGAGGCCCAGAAGAGGTAGCAAGTGCATTATGAGCTAAGCTACAAGAACCACTTGTTTAGCTATCATGTGGAGTAAACAATACATGGAAATTCCTTTTAATTATCTGATAAGAACAGTGTTGCTTGAACTTTAGGTATTCCTGAAATGCAAGATTATGAACATAGCTACAGAATTCTCTGTTTCTTCAGAAGAAAAAATAATTAAAAGACTATAATAAAAATATAATTTATGAAGGTAAAATTTCAGCAAAACAAGAAAAACCTAAAAATTCAAGTAAATATCTGTCTTAGTTACTTTTCTCTCGTTGCTGGGACAAATGCCCAACACTCAAAATACAGGAAGGAAGGTTTATTGAGCTGCAGTTATTGGAGGTTGCAGTCCATATTCGGCCAGCTCCAAGGCTGAGTGGCACATGGCAGACAGCAACAGTTCATGGCTGTGGAACAGTAACAATGGCTAAAGAGGCAAGGGACCAACCAGGGAAGCAGAGAGCAACAGCTCTCAAGGTAGCAGAGCAACAGCGCACATTTGTCTCTGTCTCTCTTTTCAAATGACATCAAGCTCTCTGCCTTAGCCTATCGTCTCAGGCTACACATAGTCTCAGCAGAACTGAGGCCATAATCCCAACAGTAGTAAAACATGTGATCCCAGTAGATCATCGTTCAAGTCTCAGACTATACAAGTCCCGGCCCATGATTGCATGAGGCTTTGGGGGGATAACTAGACACAAACAATAACAATATCACAGAACGTCACAAGATTCTACTCCTACTTGTGTTAAAGAAGAATAGCTCAAGAAATTTTCCTGGACAAGGAGGTGGAAAGTGTTTGCTTTATTTCAAAAAAGCATTGTGCTTTGACAAAGAATAGCTTCTCGTGTTTTAGTGAAAAGGAAAATTACAAAATAGGACTTGCAGGAAAGTGTTGGGGTGCATATATTTGAACTAGAAATTATTTAGAAAAATACAGAAGGGAGTCACTGTGAGCCAGGAAGTTGTGTTATTCATATGTAATGCAGAGGAGACAGGAGGGTGAGTAAACAAAATCTTACAGCTTTATGGTTTTAACTTTCAGCTGTTATATCACAAAAGAAAGTAAAAAATAAGAAAAGAAAAGATTCCTACTTCTTTCTTTTTTCTTCTTCCAGTTTAAGTATTTTTATTAGTCAGAATGTTATGATTGTAAGAAAATACAGGAGCCAAGCAGTTTTCAAGAAATTTGCATAGTACACAATTCTGGAGGTTAAAGAGCTATGCCTTCATGTGCTGCGCTGTTGTAAGTCCTTTCCAGAAAACATTGTATCACAAGAGATAGTAATGGCTAGACAACATGTGGAGCCAATGATCATATCAGCAGATAGGCTTTATGACAACTTTTCTAAAAATTACCAAGTGATCTTATGTAAAAACATTTTGCTACCTTGTCAAGAACAGCACCCTCTACTGACTCAAGAACTTCTCTTTGGCCCCATCTCTTAAAAATTCTGCCCCTGTTTCACCAGTACATTATAAGCCAGCCCCCAACATTAAACTATAGACACACCCACAAGGGATAGCCAAACCTTAGTAGTATCTCAAGATGGTAATTGAGAATGGCGTGCCAAGAGATATATTGGTGCTTATTAGCTGCTTCAGGGAAAGAAAATAAATGCAGTGTGAGCTCAGTAGCCAAAATTCAATTCTAAGTTTATCACAGAAATTAAAAAGCATTCCTAACTATGCCAAAAAAATGTACCTCTATGATTTTAATTGTAATTATATGACATTTTTGATTACTTATAGGAAATGTATAATTCAGTATCAAGTTCATTGTAAAAATTATATAAATCTCTAAATTATTAAGGTTTCTTTTGGGCATTGTTGCCAAACATTATTTTATTTATAGTCATACATATGTTTACTTTTATTATTTATTTATTTATTTTTATAGTACTGGGGATTGAACTCAGGACCTTGTGACTTACAGTCAGGTTCTTATACTGCTTAGCTATGTCCTCAGACTCAGGTGAAAGCAAGAACAAGAAATAAAAACTAAAAGAGAAACAGGGCAGCATATCACAATACACACATTGCAAATTTTCAAAATAAGAATATCTGACTAAGTGATTGATATATTATCTACTTTTATCATCAAATCTTTTGCTCACATTAACAAATGTAGATACACAAATGGAACATATGATTGAATATTACCACATGCTTCTAACAGATGTTCAATGATTATTTTTGTCTCTATTTTTCTTTTATTAGCTTTAAAAATACTTTAAAGAGTGCAGTAATAATTGATACATTAGAAATGCCATACATTTAGAAGACCAACATGACAGGCATTTCAAGCTTGCTTTAAGTATTACACATTGCTTTCCTCAACACAGTTGTTTTGTTCACAGAGATCAACATATACAATTAACCAGAGAGAGAATTATACCTGTTAACTGCTCTATTGGAAAGCATGAGAGAAATTCTTAGGACTATTGCCTTATCCATCTTGTATATATACATATATGGGTTTACCCCTACCTTATTTCCTAACTTTTCTCCTTTCTTTCTGTTTCTTGTTAAATCGTTAAGTTCTATTTCTTTGCATTTAATTTTTGTTATACTTTTCAGTTTTTATTTCTTCTTTTGAGTTCTTACACCAGACAGACAATATGATATTTACCCTTTGGGGTCTGGTTTATATTAGTTATAGTACTTTTCTCTATGTTCTTCTTGACTTGATTGTTTGCAAAGAGAAATCTGCCAGTGAGTATAAGGTTTTAGCATACTAGTCTTGTGCTGAATTTCTGTGATCTTGATTATTATTATTATTTTTTTTTTTGTGGGACTGGGGTTCAAACTCATGATCTTGCACTCGCCCAGCAGGCACTTGTGCCTCAGAGCTATCTCCTCAGCTCCCTTGATTTTTATGTTTTGATGTGTTTTAAATTGGGTTGATGGTCATCTTGTTTCTCCATATATGGGAAATTTTCTGCAGTTATTTCTTTCTGTATGCTTTTTATAATGTTTATATTGACTCCTTTCTCAGTGATGCCTCTTAGTCTTACACTGCTCATCTTTGCATCGTCTTGCATATGTTCAATTGCTTTTTCCTTCATTCTAGTTGTTTTTAAGAGGTCCTTTCTAACCTTTACAGTAGCTGCAATGGTGTCTTCAAGATCTGAATCTCTGTCTTCACTTTCATTCAAATGGTTTTGGCAGCTTGTGATTGAGGTTTGAATTTCTGTGTATCTCCTTGAATCTCCTTCATGCATTCTATTTCTTTCCTATACTGCTTATTCATGGATTCCATTGTTTTTCTATTCTCCTTTACTTTTTTATCAATGTCTTCTTTAAAGCCACTTAGTAATTCTTTCACTATAGTTATCACTTCCTTTTTTTACTTCAGAGATTATTTCTGATCTGATTTCCTTTATACCTTTCTGCAGTTCTTTCTTTCTTTACTTCAGATGCTATTATTTAAGAGATTTTATGTGTGATTTCCAAATTCCTCTATGCTATTGCCTCACACATATTTTCTTGCTTAGCTTATGGTCTGAGGATGCATTTTGTTCCCTTTCTTTGTCATTTTGTATAGCACACTCTTCTGTAGTTTGGTGAAGAACTTTTGGTGAAGTTATTACCTTAGTATCTAACAATATTATTTCCCTATAAAGACTATGTTAAGATAGTTACAGTTTTGTATTACAAAACTACAATTAACAACACTAAGAATGGTAGTGAGACTTAGCTATTTACAAACCTTTGTATCTAATGGATTTGCATTTTAGACCATAAAAATAAACATTATGACTATATAACTAAGCCAATATTAAATTAGGAATTTCTATTTAAATGTTTCCCTAGTTCTGCCAGATCACACCCCCCGTTGATGGACCTGGTGTCTTCCAGGCACAATTTTCACCCTGGTTCACTCAGTCAAGAGAAGGAGGAAGGGAGAGAGAGAGAGAGAGAGAGAGAGAGAGAGAGAGAGAGAGAGAGAGAGAGAGAGAGAGAGAGAGACCTGGATCTAACTGTCTCTGCTTACTGGGTCTGGATCTAACAAGTTCAGCCTCATCCTGTTGATTCTGGCCCGGATCTGGCTGCTGTGCTCTGTTTCTTCCTGCTGCAACCTGTGAAAGCGAACCCACTCTGCCTCTCTGGCAAGATGTTCAGCTCCTGGGTTATCTGGCTGCGCCTTGCCCTTAGCCTATCTGTAGGGAGTTCTGCTGCAGTGTTCCACACCAGGTCTGCCTAGTGGAGGTTCCAGAGGGTGGACGGTTGATCCTAGGCACATGTCAGGCCAGGGAGCTGGCTCGAAGAAGGATTGGGTGAGCAGGCCTACTTTTATACTTATTTTAGTGTTACAACTTACTATTTTGTGTGTGGAACCGGGATTGAACTCAGAACCTTACACTTTCCAGACAGGTATTTGTGCCCCTGACTTATCTCCCGGCCCCTAAACTTACTTTTCATTAATGGTTTATTTATTCATTTGTTACAGGGTCTCACTATGATTGTATTCCTAGTGATCCTCTTGTTTCAACCTCCACTGTACTGGGATTAACGGTTCACTCCACCACACCTGATTTTAGTGGCTGGCATAACACAGGGCCAGGATACATAAGATGTAAGGGATTGAACCTGAGTCTTCGTGCTCGCCAAGTAGGTGCTTAAACCACTGAGCTATCTCCCCAGACCATTTTTATTTTATAAAATTATTATCGGTGTTATGGGAAATAAGAATCTTTATGTTTAATATTTATTATTTTCACTTGTGTTTGTAAAACTTAAAATTAACAATCAATTAATATATGAAGTGTAACATTTCCAAGTAGTTTTATAAATTTAGATTTTTGTTACACATAAATTTTGCCCCTTTTTGTTTATATCACACTCTACATATGAGTGATATAAAAATACAACACCTTGACACACTTCAGTAGAGGTGATGTAATGATGATTAAATGTGTTTTGCATTCCTTGACACTACCATAGACATTTCAGGGTTAATTTATCAAGCTGCATATCAAATAGGTGTGAAGTTGTGAACATAGTCTTCAACCTATACATCAATTTGAGAAAGATTGTGATTTTTGCTATATTTTCTTCCTTTTTCTGAACATTATTATCTTTATTTTTGCTTCGTTTAGGTCTTTTTGAATTTCTTTACATAATGTTTTAGTCTTTAGGTACAATGACTAAGTGAATTTTGAGACAATGGGAACAATATTTACATGCAACAATATTCAAATACAGTGATTTTTTTTTCAGTTCTCATCTTTACTCAATAGCCTCAGTCCCATTTTATGCAGTTAGTTAATCTGACATGTCAATTTGAATGAATCAAGAGACTGCCAAACAAGTGACTAGACCAAGGGACACTACACTAGCTCACAGGCTGGTCCACTGACCAGATGGCTATACAGTAGTGGGGCGGACCTACTATAAGGAACAGAGTCCCTCTGTGCATGCCTTTGGAGCAGGTATCTCTGGCTGGCTCTTCCCCATACTGTTTTCTTGCCCCCCTCCCCCTGAAATGAGCAGCTATGCTACTGTGCGTCCTTATACCATGTTTTGGCTTTGAAGCCAGATACTCATGGACTACAACTTGAGAAATGATAAGCCAAACAAATCCTTTTCTCCTTTAAGATATGTACCTCAGGCTTTTTTCCCCAGCAACAGGGAAGTTGACTACTACACACTTTAAAAACCTGGCTTCATTACCGTTTTTATTTGAAAATGTCTTTTCTTTAAGTTTATCATTCACTGTAAATAACTATAACATTTTTTTCTCTTCCTGCTTATTCACAATCTCTTCTGTGAGATATTATCAAAACCTAGTTTTAGATTTTGATGGACACCTTTGTCTCTTCTTACTGTGCTCAGCTTTCGAAAAGAATTTGTCTTTTGGTCATTTAATATTATTTACCAGAACAATCATATAATCTTATAAAATATGGGCCCATAGAGAAATTTTTAATGAATAGTTTGTGTATATGATGTCTTGGAAATTTATATTGCACTTGCAAACAAATGTAGTTGCACCCTTTATGCCATGAAGTCAACTTAAGAGCTAATTATTGCTCTCCTGAGAAGTACTGTCACTTATTTCATTATTTGTATTCTACAATTTCCTATACTAAAAGCTATATTTCAGATCTTGAATTTTATGAACAGACATGCGTGTTAATGTTGGTCTCTAGATGTTGGCAGTTGAGAGGTGACAGAACATTACCATATGGTTGCTAATGGAAGGTCTTCAGGTCATTGGGGCCCTTCTTTTGCATGGAAATACGTAATTGCACAATGTACCTCATTCTATTTTGCTTGATAACCAATAGGTGAGTGGCTTTGCTCTAGGAAATGAGCCCTCAGCAATGTACTGCTGATCCAGATATTAAGATCAACTGTACATAGACTTGAATTTCTAAAACTTACCCTAAGATGACATTTTGTCTTTCTTTAAATGTACTTTTGTAGAGTCTCACTGCACAGATTGGACTTAGAGGGATTCTCCTGTTTTCAGCCTCCCCAGCACTAGCTTTTCATCTTTTTAAATTGATCATCTTAGCTATTTACTATAATGATGAAAAGCTAAAATGTGGTCTGTATTTTCTATTCTAAGGACATTTTCAGTCATATAAAAAAAGTGGCAAAAATAATAGGAGCTCTGTGCGTGTATCATATTTCCAACTCACAGGAGACCCTAACATTTTTGCTATATATTTTTAAATTTTATATTTGTAAATAAAGATATAAAATTGAGTCTACTGTGTTACTTTCATTGTTTATGTCTTCATATCTAGCTTCCAAAGTTGATGTGAATGTTCTGCTTGCATTGTGCTTACTTTTCAATTATCTTTTGTTACTTCTATCTGTATCCTCTAAGCTGTATATAGTATTTTTAGCCCTTCATTAAAATATATGGGACCTGTAAAATTCAGCTTTTTTTCTTAACTCTTACACAGATTATTTATATTCTTGTGAAAACATATATCTAAACTCACATAGCCAAATTCTTTCAGTTTAATTATGACATAAGGGTTAATTACTCTGACTACTGTTTTAATGCAATATTTCCTCTACTGTATTGATTGTGTAATTAAGTTTCTATATCCTTCTACAACATAAACTTGATTTTTCAGAGAATTGAAAAGTGGGATTTATAGAGTTTCTATGTATCTTCTCTAACAGACCTGTTACACTGACAGTTTACCTAACTTTGATATAAAAATGAATTAACATTGCCACAATCTTATAAAATGGAACTTGTCTTACTGAAAAGATTTTTTCACAACAAAAGAAATCTAAAACAGAGTGAAAAGAAAAAGCCACAGTGTGGGGAAAAGTTTAGTCAGTTGTTTCTCAGACAAAGGACTTCTATCTAAAATATACAAAGACAAAAATCTTAGGCCCCCCAAACTGAAAGCCTAAATCCGAACATATGCATCTGAGGTGGAAACACATTTTGCACAGGAAGAAATTAAATAGCAACAAATGTTCAACAACAGTGGTCACTGGAGAAATGCAGATTAAAATAACACTGGGATTCCACCTCGCCACAGAAAGACAGGCTGTCATCCAGAAATCAACTAATGGCAAATTCTATTTATTTATTTATTTATTTATTTATTTATTTATTTATTTATTGTTTCAGAACCTTTGTCTGTTTATTCACTCATTTTTATGGCTAGCTCAGCCCACCCCGAGGGCAGAGCTGGCGCAGCATGTGGTGCCGGGGATCGAACCACGGTCCCTGAAGTCGCCCAAGCTTTCCCAAGCAGGTGCTTTAGACCACTGAGCCATCCCGCTGGGCCCCACTAATGGCAAATTCTGAAGAGGCTGTGTGGTAAAAGGAGCCTTCTCCACGACTGGTGGGAGTGAAGACTGGAACAACTTCTGTGAAAATTAGTGTGGAAATGTCTCAAAAAACTAAGATTAGACACACGTTCAACCAAGCTGTTTCCTTTCTGAGTATTTTTCCAGAGGAATTGAAAACATCAACCACAGCGATATATGTATGTGCACCCATGATTATAGCAGTACAGTTCGTCATGGCTAAGTCTTGGAAACAACCCAAATGTCCATTGACCAACGAATGGATAAATAAGATACGGTACTTATGCACAATGGAGTGTTACTCAGTTACAAAAAAGACTACGATGAGGTTTTTAATAGGTAAATGAATGCAACTAGAGTCTATATTTGTAAATGAAACAAATCAGATCCATATTTGTAAACCTCGTATTGTTTCCCTAGTATAAAAACCTGAATAAGTAAATAAATCCTGAAAGATAAAGCGTATACACTAAAAAAAAAAATAAATAAATAAATAAAAATAAAAAGCTGCTCAAAAGGAATGAACAGTTGGGAAGAGGCAAATGAGGAAAAAGATTTAAACAGGAAAAAAAAAAAAGAGCCATGTATGTATATACACAGGATAGCTACGATGATTGTACTACTATTTATACCAGTTTTTAAGGGACTACTTAATGCTTAACATTTTGATTTTGACCAATTTTATATGCTTATATCTGGTAATCTGAGCAACCACATTGAAAATAACAGTGTGCAATGTAACAACCACTACTGAATATCTATAATCTTGTGAGGTGTTTATATGTGTATTGTTTCTAATATCTTATGTACTATTTTATTATTTTTAAAATAAATATAAAAATATCATTCTCTTGCCGGGCGTGGTGGCTCATGCCTGTAATCCCAGCACTTGGGAGGCTGAGGCAGGAGGATTGGTGCGAGTTTGAGACCAGCCTGGGCTACAAAAGTGAGCTCAGGACCAGCCTCAACTGCATAGCGAGACTCTGTCTCAAAAAGGCAAAAAAAAAAAAAAAAAAAAAAAAAAAAAAAAAAAAAAAAAAAAAAAAAAAAAAACATTCTCACATCTGAACATACTAAAATATTTCTTCAAATTTCTACACTATTTCAACTAAATTACCCCATGTTTTCCAAAATTTACTCCAGAATTAGTTCTTGTATTGTTTTCATGTCTTCTTTACTTTCTCATCTATGGTGATTCCTCAGGATTAATTTTTTTTGTTTGTTTTTGCTTTTGATAACCACAAAACTTTTTTAGATTGCTGTCAGTTATTTAGAAGTGGGAAGCATCCAACAATTCATTTTTTGAGTGACATTTCCTCATGATTAAATTGAAACTTTGCATTTCTGGCAAGAATCCCGTTGAAGAGTTCTGCCCTTGGTTTCATCTTACACGAAGCGGTGTATAGCAATTTTTCTCATTAATGGTGATGATACCTTGCTGTCTTGTTTAATGCAGTATTTGTCAAATTTATCAACTGAAAGTAACAATATTTTCCTGGCAATAAATTTCTTAGAGAAGACAGTTTAAGACTGTGTAAATATCATATATCTTATCAAAGTTTTACCCACTAATCTTATTATCTGTGAATCTTACCACAGAAAATATTATGGTAGCTTCCTAATGATATTTTTTATTTCCCCTATAACTTCAACATTTATTACCTTCAATTTTCTAGGACAAGCTATCCTTTTCTCTACCATCATTTATTTGGTTATTAGTATTAGTAGTGGCTCATTAATATGGGATGTCTTATAGGAAGAATTCTAATCTAGTACCCTTATTATTTAAATATTACAGGTTTTGGCCATTTGGATTTCTATTGTCAGGTCCTACGTTTCAGATCTTCAAAATTTAAAATAAATTTCTTTTTTTTTATCTGTAATTTTAGATGACTTTCCTTACTCTCTGGAATAACAAGTTGCTCTAGGATCATGTTCAGTTTTTCTGACTCAGACCTAAAGTCATTTTAGATAATTCTGCTTTTTATTTGTTAAACAAACCTATCTCTAGTACTCTAGTATGTATCTTATTGTTAGATCAAGGTTATTTATTAGTCATTTGAGTTTTACAAATACAATCAATGCATTGTATTTACATGTAACAGTGTTACAATGTCTATCCAGTTGCCACTCTACTTTTAACTATTAATTTACAGCCTTCTTTTTTGTACAGAAATATTGATCAATGTCCCTTAATGTATTAACCACAGTTGAAGCTATTTGCTTAAAAGATATTGCAACAGTGCTTTGAATATACAATTAATTAAATTTTCTTTTATAGAAGGCAGCTTGTAGTTGAAACTCTGGAGTGGTATAGTAGTTTTCAGGTAAAATGAAAAATCTAGTCTTCTGTTTTGTATTCCATTATTCTCAACACAGAGATTCTACCACCAGATATATTCTGAATGGCTACTGGAAATACAGTTTTGCAAGTCTTATTCTGTCAATAAAGCAATTGTTAGAAAAAAATGGTTGGAAGGCAACACTATGTATTACCATAAATACTGTGAAATTAATATTCTTTTGATAAGTGAAATTCTGTGTAACTTGTAATGTTTCTGTGTTAATACTGTTCTATACTCTTTATAAAATATAAAATAAAAAAACACAAAGCAGCTGAGGAAAAATGTTTAAACTCTTATTTAAAGTATAATTAAAGCCAGTTGTGGTGGCTCCTGTACTACAACACTTGGGAGGCTACTGCAGGATGGTCACCATGAGTTATATTGTGAATTCTAGGCCAGTTTTAAGTGTTAGCAAAAAATTAAAACAGGAAAAATAAAACAAAAAAATTGATATTTCTTAATTTTATGTCTTATTACTAATAACTTAGTCAATTAGTTTGCTCTAAAGAAAATGAACTATGAGAAATATAGACTTGGCTATTGAATGAAGAGCTACTTATTAAAGACCAGAGTTCTGTGGGCTGGGGAAATAGCTCAGTGGCATAAACTCCTGCTGTGCAAACCCTGGCATCTTAGGCATGTCATCTGAACTGTGTAGTAAGACACTGTCAACAACTACAATAATAACAACAAAAGACCAGAGCTCTAACAGTATAGGGCAATGTGCTTATCAAATCTGAAATAGATAACTAATGGTCTCTTCCACAATTACTAATTGTGTCTTCTACAATTATTGCTATACAGCTATAGTTATATAACTATTATACACTTTAACACACTCCAAGTTGATTCTTGAATACAGCAACTGTGTATTTCATACATGATTTCTAGACCGTGACTAGTTGAGAATCCCGATGTGTCCTTTTATCATACACTGTGAATCACATTAAAACTGCGTAGACATCTCTCCTTCTTGGAAGAAACATAGTTAAGTTTTCTTCTTGTGTCCTCTATTCCTCTACCTAGAATTTGGAATCTTTGACATATCAGGTTTAGCTTTTCTTTAGTGACAAGAGGTGTTTGAACGCACCTGAGCTCTGTGTTCAGAATCGATCATCACAAGTTTCTCCTTACACTATGTGCCATCTGTACCACAATATCAGAACAGAATTGATGGTTGAAAGATAAAGTCCAGCTATTTAAGTGAGGTACTACAAAGTTGCATTCATAATGAGTGAAAATAGGTAACAGCAGCTATTCTTTCATTGTATCATAGTTCTATATTATTCATTGAAAGTTGTGCACTACATGCTTTGTATCCCAAATTGGATTTCAATTGATAGTTCATTGACCTAATTATACTTATTTTAAAAGTAATCTACTGTCTCTCCTATTCAAAAGAAGTACTGGTACTAATGTTGAATATTTATACATTTTTGATTATGTATGTATGCTTGTATGTATATATGTATGTAAGGAGAGTTTCTAAAACAGATCCTGGATTGTCATGAGAGTCCCTAAACAGGATGCCTGTATAGCCTCTTAGTTTGGTAACTTTTTATAGGCAAGTAGGGTAGAAGACTTGATTGACTGTTCAGTGATCACCTGTCTCAGGTGGCTCTGTGGTCTTAACCATCTGGATCTCAGGCTCTTTAGACTTGTTCTTTCACACAGTGTTTATAATAAACTGGGGCCTTAGAAATAGATAGTCTAATTCCTAAGGAGAAGATGGGCTTCATTTTACATTACAGGAAATTCATTCTATTTTAAATTTCTCATAATTAAGTTGACTAAGTGGTAGTACTCCTCCTTAAGAGCGAAGGGCTGCATTGCAAGTTGCCAGGTTCATTGCTGGTTAAAATTCTACATCACTATCTATTCTTAGATCTTATCAGTGTAACAGGCTGTCATACTATCTCAGATCCCTTCAACAGCACCTTACTCATAAGCTAACTAAATACTGTATTTCCTACATCTCCTCCTCCCCCCATGATATCATGAACTTCTGTTGAAGGAGAATGGACCAAGACTGAATTTAGTTGCTTCTTGCTTAATGGGATTGGTGTAGGGTAGTCAGCATTCAAGCACCTTCTCCAGAGAATTAACCTAAAAAGCCCTGGGTAGAAGTCATGTTGGGGTTTAGTGGTAGGGAGTCTCTTCAGAGGTTCAACTTAGTGGACTCCAGGGAGGCAGTTTGGTACTTTCATTGCTGGCTCCATTAGCATGATCATTTGCAAATTTCATAGCCTCTATGTGAAAAGAAACACATTTTATCAAGAGACGGAGAAGTGAATGGATGGTCCAAACATAGGAATGAGAATGAAAAGACAAATTAGAGAAGGAGCCAGATAGACTCTTTTTAAGGATTTCAAGAGGGATTATAATCAGCTGGGTACTAGACATGCCAATTTACAGAATATATATACGTACTTATGCATGAGATCACACAAACAACAGCAGGTTCTGCTTTACACTGTTTGACAATTTGCAAAAGTGACATTCTGGGGCCAGGGACATAGCTTAGTGGCTTAAGTACCTGCCTGGAAAGTACAAGGTCTTGAGTTCAATCCTCAGTACCAAAATTAAATTAAATTTAATTAATTAAATGAATTAAAGACATTTTATTGTCAAGATACATGTATGTGTACATATATACACAAAAATCAATGTGTGTATTATAAATATTGCATACACACATATACACACTCACATGTACAAATATATGACTAATTTAGCTCTGAACTCTAGGTATTTTCCCGGCTGGAAGCTTAGAGGAGGGAAAATATTAATTTTTCCTTGATAAAGGATAATAAAATGTCAATGGAGAATGAAATACATAAGGTTTCAGAGTAGAATCACAGATTTTTCAAATTTGAAGCATAATGTACTTTTTAAAGAATTTTAAAAATTTTTATTATTTTTTTCTTGTTTCACAATCTTTGTTTAGTCACTCATTTTTATGGCCCGCTCAGCCCGCCCCGAGGGCAGGGCTGGCGCAGCATGTGGTGCTGGGGATCGAACCGCGGTCCCTGAAGCCGCCCAAGCTTTCCCAAGCAGGGGCTATAGACCACTGAGCCATCCCGCCGGGTCCCATAATGTACTTTTTAAAAGATGGTATTATTATATTGCACCTGAACAAATTATTATAATAATTTTCTAGAAAAATAAGAAACAACAAAAATTATTATATTCACAATTACTGCTTTACAGGTTCATTAGACATAAGGTTAAAGCTTCTAGCAGACATATGGACAGGATTATTTGAAAAATGTAATTTGAAATCAGTCAAATGCCTTTAGTGACATTTCAAAATGTCATTTAGAACAAGCTCAAGAAAAATGATTATTAACTGGTAGAGTAGATGCCTAATGACTCAATCAATATGCTAGTGTGTTTCTCTTTTAAAGCACAAGTCTTTTAAACACTGTCAAAGAACCTCAAGACACTTTTACTAGACTTTAGTTGGCCATGCCGATTGTATATTTTGGAGATGAAGACATCTAGTAAGACACAGAAAATCCATTTACCTTGCAAGGTTATATTTCCGCACACTCTAGAGAGATATTCCAATACTCTTATCCATTCTCCTCGTCAATCAGGTTTTTCTTTTTTTTTAATTTTATTTATTCCCTTTGTTCTTCACTGCAGTACTTGGGGACTTTTCTCTACAGTACAGATGTCTGAATGGCACATTTCACAAAAATGAGGAGACAAAAATATCAAGGATGAGTCTGATGGAAAGAATGTCAATGAACATTATTTCTGTCATTAATGATAAAATAACAACAAAAAATAAACACATATACACAGAATATAAAAGAGAAAAATGAAGCTGGAAATTCATTTACCTTAAAGCAATTGATAAAATTGCCCAGCAAAATAATTCTGAGCTCATATTAGAATAACTTTCTGGGGACAAATAGTCGCTCATGAAGGCAACTGTAAACTATTCTTTGCTGATGACAATTATGCTTTTCAATAGATATTTATTGTAGCATTCAATGAAAACTATGTGATTTTGTTTCTCTTAGTTTCCCATCAATATTTAAAAGATTAAGTTAAAGACAAATTTGGAGTTATTTTGTCTATTTCTAATTTAAAAATCTAACAATCGAACATATTTCATTCTATTATTAAAAGACCACCAAAATATTACATAAGTATGTGATATCCATAAATTTATGATAAAATTCTACTTTTTCTTTATTTCAGATAAAATAAAACAAATCCTACTTATTTCAACTAAAAGTGAAGACCTTTGTATCATATATGATAATTTTGATATTATACATTAGGTGACTTATCAATTAGATAATGTATATATATAGGATATCAAGAATTACAATCACATAAGTCAGGATGTAAGTTTAAAGCACACAAAAGTTGTTTTTTTTTAACTCATCATTCCTCAAGTGATGCCATTTTTAATGGGAAATTGATTTAAAATTTTCATACTTCCTTGTGAGGAAAGTACTTCAACTAATCAAATTAGCTGTTAATTGCTACCACAACTCAAAAATGACTTACATGAGTCATATTAATGTTTTTCTTGAAATCTATTTAATTGTGATTTGTTTAAATAAATCCAAACATAGGTATTGACAACATCAAGGCCTCAAAATTTTATTTTACTGTTATAGAGCATTAGTAAATATGTCACTATTAAATTGATGTAGAAGCCCCCTATTCCAATTTTCTGTAATAATGTGAACAAGAATGAATGTTTGATTTTGTCAAAATCCTTGTCTGAATCAATTGAGATGATCATGTAGTTTTTTTTTTAATTTGGCTCTATTGATATAGTGTATTATATGTATAGATTTGCATATATTACACCATCTTTGCCTCCTTTTGATAATCCTACCTAATCATGGTGTATTACCTTCTTCATGATTTTCAAGGATTTTATAGAAGATTTTTGCATCTATGTCCATGAGAAAGATGGACCTATAGTTCTCTTTCTTATTTCACTTAAATATTTATTTAATATTTTCTTCCCAATTTCAAGAGTTAACCATGGCTGTTTTTACAATGTGTTTGCCCATATTGATATTTTCTTATTGTATGTAATGTAAATTACCTGCCTACATTTTTATAAATATTCTTCAATTATTTGATTTCCTTTCTATAAGTAACTATTAGAGTTGTGCCCTCCTCCTTTTTTTTTCCTGAAATGTCTTACTTTGCTGCTTTTTAAAGATTGTTTTCCTCTATGTGGAGATTATTTTCTCTCAGGGACCACTAAAGGCTATGAAAATATTTTATAGCTGTCCTACTTGTGGTTTACTTTTCCTTCACTTTCATTGTCTCTTCTGCTAGGGCGAAGCATCATTATCAATATTTAAGCCAAGCTGTCCAATTTTTCAATGTTTCCCCTTCTTTCTGGGTAGATTATTATTACAAGGACCCATTCTGTTAGGAAAATATCATAATATTCATCAATTTTCATTAAGTATTAATAAATTAAAAGTATTCAGTCTAAATTATGACAGACATGATTCTTTTTTGCTTCTTTAAATTTTACTTATTTAACAAATAACATGAGACTATTTATGCAATCTAATCTTTATTATATGTGCTATAAATAAAAACTCAATTTACATTCTCTGGTTTGAAAAGATTTTCAGATATGAGGAACAAATAATGTCAAAAAATAAATTCCATACATTTTATTATCTTCATCAAAGAATGGTCCTTAAATTAAAATGAATATAATAATACAAATGACATTCTGCTTTTAAGTACTTTCAGAAAAAGGTGGGAAATCCTCTACATTGTATTCTCTAATGCAGCCCTAATGAGTCTCTTTGCACATTTTTGGACGCCTTATAAGTAGAAGAAGGAACAAGGCTCTGCCGTTGGTTCTCACACTTTGAGATGTTGTTGAGTCTTGTGCTAGTCCTTGTACAGGCCACTGAAGCCAAATGGACCATGTTTTGAATTTCCAGTTATGCAAGTACATGTGAATAAAATTATTTTAAATTACATCTTTACAATATGCATGATAAGCATGTTCTTGTCTCTATCAAGGCTGATTTTAACATGATTTTTATTGCTTAATAATACAGATGGATAGTTTCCAAAGTCTCCCTCAAGGACTTCACAGATGATTACCAAGTGAGCAAGGCAGCTCTCCTGAAAAGTGTTTCACTTACTAGATGGTATCATAAATGTTTCACTAAAAGTTATCAGAATCTAATATACTTTTATGAGATGCCAGAAAATCTTACTAATTAAACTAAAACTAAATTATAGTGGAACTGTAAGCAACAAGATTTCTTTTTAAAATTTAGCTTCAGGGGTTAAAGAGGTATAAATTTTCTCCTATGAATTATATTAAATATATAAAATGACATCATTTAAAATCTTACCATTTGCTAATTTTGTTCCTACTCTATTCTTCTTTTGGCTCCTAAAGAACTTAGAACTCTTACACAACCCTCTTATTTAGGTTTAGGTTATGACAAAATTTTTTATTCCTTGAACAATTTGCAATATTAGAATTCTGTTATTCACTATGTCTACACATGATGAAGACTAGGCAGACAGAATTAGCATTCATATTAACTTTATGGCAAATATGTAGTTACATAAAAATGAAAAATAATCAGAGTTTAGAAAATCTAATACTCAAAAATGTCTCGCTTCCAATAATGTGAAAATATTTGGTTGTTTAATATATACACTTTATCTTGGGTGTTAGGTAAAGAAACAGATTAGATGCCTCTTGTTAATCACAAGAAAATTTTCCATAGATAATGACTGCCCTCTAGCCTAAAGGAAATTTTGTAACGGGAAATATAATAGTCCTTGTGCTCTAAGAGAATTTGCATAATTTAACTTGCATACAAAAATTTGATTCATATGTGCCTTTGGGCAAAAAAATATTTTAACATTCCAAAAGCAATATTCAAATAGCACTCTTGTCAGTCATAATATGAGGGTCATTCATCATAATTTTGAAAACTCCATGCTCTTTCTTTTAGAAATTGTGACTTAGGAAAATTCTTCATCCTGCAGGATTCAATTCTAGTTGTACTAAGTGGTAACAATATTTTATATCTGTAAAAGAAAAGACAGTACAAGCAGTAGAATTAAAGTAACAGCTTCAATCAAAATGAGTTTCTTTCAATAGAAACCTTTCCAAAATTTGTATGGGTACAATTTGTGAAATAAAAGCACTACCGACCTGCTTCAGGTTAGGTGTCATAACTTTATCTTTCAGTGTACAGAAAAGGTAGCCTTTGCTTCTTAGTATAGGGATCCAGTCAGACATTTTCAATCAACTTTTGTTTTATATATTTAAATCATTTTTCAAATAATTTATTAAAAAATCAGGATAATGTAAAGGAATTTTTTAAAATGTACTTAAATTTCTTATTTTGGAATACTGGTACATTCATATGAGGTTTTCAGTATAATAGAATAGGTATATTCTTCAATATCTATAATAAAGATATCTGATAAAGCTAAAAAAAAATATGACATTGGCATTGTCAGGGGAGAAATAGAACTCTTATATCACCATAAAGATACCTAATGTTGGCATCTTATGTAATGTTCACTTCCCCAAAATACTTAGTCTTTAATAATTGTAATCAGTTTTCATTTCTATATATTTTTCATTTTTATAGTTATATATAATAGAATGATACAGTATTCAATTTGTTGACACTAATTTCATTTACTCACCATGAGTTTTGGGAGATTCATCTAAATTGTGTATCTAGCAGGACACTTTTTTTGTGTTCCTAACTACTGTACCATAGGACATATATACCACAGTGTGTTTTGTCATTCTTCTGTGGAAGCTTGAGAACATAAGTGTTGTTTTCACTGTGGTGTTATTCAGAGTAAAATTTATGTAAACATGATATACTATTATTTTGTGAAGACAATTTTATTTCTCAAAATTAAATGTATAGAAACACGGTAGTTTCCATAAATGTTAACATGTGAAACATCTGTACCACTTTCATTTTCACTAGCAGTGGGCAAATTGTCTGGATTTTCAGAGTTCCTACAAGTATTGCTCTTCCCATTATTTTGATTTATTGTTCTGATAGATACATAGTAAAAACCTGTCATGGTTTTGGCTTATATTTCACTAATGTAAAATGATGTTGATCATCTTATATTGCTTATTTAATATAGGCATATAATCCTTGGTGAAATACTTCTCAACTTCTACCTGTTTTCTACATCATGTGTTTGTTCTTCTAACTGGCTTGTATGTACGCCCTTTACATAGTCTATAAAGTAAGCATTTGATGGAAGTGTGTTTTGGAAATTTCATTTTCTTCAGAGCAAATTTTTAAGCTACAATAAGCTGTAGATGACAAAGATTTTCTCCTGCTGTGTCCCCAGTATACACAGTGTAGATTTTCTGTATAAATACATGAAGAGTTCCAGGTTGTCTTTTGTATAAAATGCATGAGTAACATGAGGATTCATATTTTGCTTATAAATGTCCATTGTTTAAGGGTTATTAGTTGAAAATACATTCTTTCCCACAGAAATGCTTTTATTTGTGTGTGTGAAAGTTATCTGGGCAATAATTATGATCTGAGCCTACACATGTAAAGAGGTTTGAAATTGTCCTATAAACCAGCTGTTGGGAACATTCATGGAGTTAGACTTCACACTGTTACATTATTCTTAGAAGAAATCCAATATATTTTGCACCTTCTAGCTAGAGGGACATTTTGAAGCCAAACTCAACCAAGGCCCATACAAACACATGTATAATATCCCTTTTCAGCTGCACACACATACTTCTGCCTGCCCTTAATCCAGTCCAGTGTGTGTAGAACTGCTAGGAAATCCACTGCAGATATGTCTTAGCAGAAAGATGAACCCACCAGACTCTGTAACTTAGGCCACTGATATAGTCATAGGGATTGCTGACTGTAGCAGAAGAAACTACACAGAGACTGTCAACACTGAGCCTGCCAAAGAATGACACCTGTGCACCCTATTCAACCTACATTCTATGGCCGATCTCAAGGAGAAAATCTTTCACTATGCAAGAATTTGGCAAAGACATTCAAATACATGAAAAAGTATGGCTGTCCCATGCATTACATTAATATCTTAGTAGATTCCAAAAAGAAAAATAAATCTGCAATTTACTAGGGAAGGATTTCAAAATAATGATCTTAAGGACACTCAGAGAATTGGAAACGAACATAGAAGGACACTCACTGAAATTATGTAAACCATGCGTCATTTAAATAAGAAATTCAAGCCGCGCGTGGTGGCGCACGCCTGTAATCCCAGCACTCGGGAGGCTGAGGCAGGAGGATCGGTGCGAGTTCGAGACCAGCCTGGGCTACAAAAGTGAGCTCAAGGCCAACCAGAACTGCATAACAAGACCCTGTCTCAAAAAGACAAAAATAAATAAATAAATAAATAAATAAATAAATAAATAAATAAATAAAAATAAAAAATAAATAAGAAATTCAATGCACTGAAAAAAAATGCTCACATCTCGGGAATAAAAATATGATCTATCAAATAAACTCATTTTTGAGATAAAAGTTGAATTTCTAAACTTGAAAATAATTGTTTGAAAAACAGATCTTAGAACAAAAGGAAAACAAGAGAGAAGGTACCTAATTTGTGGTACATCATTAAGCCAACAAATGCTCATATTATGGAATTCCAGAGTAACAGATGAGAAAAAGTATGAGAAAACCTATTTAATGAAATAGAAAAACTTTGTGTCAAGAAAGAAAAAAATCCCTATTCAGACGCTCTCATATTTTCCTTCATATCACATGTAAGGACCTCTCTTAGAATGAAAACTCAAAAACAGCTTGAAATGTAGCAAAAGAACATACAGTAAAATCTATCTTAGGAAAGAAGAAAACAAAGTGACATACTTATTATAAGTAATATGAACTTTGGAGAAGGAAAAAAGCATTATGTAAAGTTGAGGAAATCTGAATAAAGTTTAAATTTTAGTTAATAATTCATCCATATTATTTTACTGTTCACTATAAAATAAAATGCTTACTATAATTTTTACTATAATAAAATGTTTACTAAAATCAACAGAATAAGTATAGGATTCTACGGATGGACCCTGTATTCTTCATCTATTCTTACAACATTGAACATTCTAGTTATTTCTACTATGCAGTGGTTTCTGATCAGGTAGATCAAACTCTCATTACCTCTCTGTCTGAGTTACTCTTCTCTCACTGCTGGAACAAAGAACACAACATACAAAATGAAGCTCACAGTTTGTGGAGGTTTTAGTCCATAGGCTGCTGGGTCCAAGGCAGAATGGTACATGGCAGAGGGCAACGGTTCATAGTGGCAGAAAATAGCAAAATAACAGGAGCAAAAGGAAGGAGTAATGGCAACAATGGTAACAGAAAGCAGGTCTGGCTCCCTCAAATTGCATTCAGGCTATCTGTGCCAGGATGGGTACAGTACTCACACCTGTAGTTCCAGAAGCACTCACAACTCTAATCCCAGCCTTGATCATGAATTAATCCCAAACTCTAGAATTCCCCACCCCATGACTGCATAAGGCTTTAGAGGAACAACTAGACACAAACCATAACACGCTTCTTTTTCAATCATTGATATTTTCTGCACATCTTATTGAGAGTTTATTAGTCTATGTACCTCTGCATATAACCCTTTCACCTCTGCTATAATATAGGAAAATGTCAGGCACTCTCTGATATCCATACTTACAGTTTCAAAAATGTGAATGAGCTGGGCGTGGTGGCGCACGCCTGTAATCCCAGCACTCGGGAGGCTGAGGCAGGAGGATCGGTGTGAGTTCGAGACCAGCCGGGGCTACAAAAGTGAGCTCAAGGCCAGCCTGAACTGCACAGCGAGACCCTGTCTCAAAAAAAAGACAAAAAAAAATGTGAATGATATAAAAATTTAATTTCATCTCTCTTCTTTGGTATTTGATTCAGTCATGGCGGAGACTGTTTTTGAGATTCTGCAGACCCTTCCAAGACCATGCTGAGCCGACAATGCACACTGAGCTTCACTTGCTTTGCTGTTGCCAAGGAAGCCTTATTCTAGGGTGGACAAACTAGGCACAGTGTACCCTGACTCCCATTGCTGGATGAAGTCTGATTGTAATGGGATGCACTTCAGAAAAATTTTCATTAAGATTTAAATCTTAGATTTATACCTCTGATTAATTCTTGAAACTTGGACAAAGATGTTCACTGTCATTGTTGCCAAAATGTTCATGTTGATTTAGGGTTTTGTGTGAAAACAAAAGTGGGTTTAGAAGCCCTGAAGCTTATCATAGTTGATTATAGGGAAGCTTCTAACTGTAGCCTTATGAGGGCCACATTCTATGTCTTTTAATTTTTTTAATTATTTTTTATTGTTTAAATTTAACACGGGTTATATTACATATTTCCATCATCAGATCAGTTTACATTAATACATATAGGTATATAAGATTGATCAAACAATTAAACATTAACCCTTCTAAATCAACATTTTTTTTTCTTTTCTCTTTTCTTTTCTTTGAAAGTTGACATATTGCATATTGTCCTCACAATCGTTCTACAGAGTACAGTGTGTGGGCATGACCCACCTCCCTATTGATGTTGCTTAGAAAAAAAAAAAAGGAAAAGAATATACTTCTCTTTGGACTAAGAGGAAGCAGGCACATATACAGTCAAATGTTCTGCAATTGCAGTGGGCCACCAGTGA
>PVJA010009152.1:0-61702 GCA_004027025.1 Myocastor coypus | reverse complement strand
CTATTTTGCTTTCTGTGAAAGCCTGAGAGAATGTTTTTCTCTGGGTGACTCTCCTTAGACGCACTGCAGTTCATTCATCCCTTTCCTCTGAGGTCCCATAATCTCCTTGACCAGGAAATTTGGGACACCTCTGAGTTATAGGATATTACAGCACAGGTTCTCTTGTATCCTGGGTCTTTATTGACCTTGAAGGGCTAGGACAGTACTTTTTTAAATGTGTAAAATAAATATTTATAATTTATATTTTATAATTTATATATAATTATTTTATAATTTTATATTTATAATTTATAATTTATTCAAACTAATACAATGTTTCAAATCAATAGGCATGTATTTCATTCAAATAATTGGCAATGTAAGATGAACAAACAATAGCTTTTCAGTTGGGACACATGTCAATATTGCAAAGAAAGTTTACATTCTACCAAAATTGCTTAGAAATTCTTGTCTTGCCTTAAAAATCATCTTTGAATTCAGCCTAAAATGCCTTCATCTCATTGAAAATAGCATAAGCCTTGTCACAGTATGAGGTTACCTCAAATAGCTATTATGTCTTTGGGCAAAAATAGGCAGACAGTGTTGGCAAAATGCGTGTGAGTGCTTAGCTCCCCTACAGAGACAGAGATTATATGTCTAGGTTTCTAAACACCTGAAGCAAGTCTAGATAAAAATGGTGCCACTGAAAGATATCCCAGTGTAGCTGGGTACTCTCCCGAGTTCTTCCTTCCCAAGTATATGCCCAAGGGGAAGGAAGAATTGAAATGAAAAAAAAAAGTTTTCATTTTTCCTCATTCAGTATTATAAGAGCAACCTTGTCTGAGTAGGTGACAGAAAGAAATGAAATAGCCTTTTAAAAATACTTTTAGTACAGTGTCTCACTACACAAATCGGACTTGCAGTGATCCTTCCTGTGACTCCGCCTCCCAAACCCTGGGATTACAGGTGTGCACCACCACACTTAGTCTTATTCCCAGGCTCAGCGCACCCCGGAGGCAGGCCATGCACTTTTCGTGATTATAATTTTCTTTTGTTTTGTTTTCTGCGACCTTAGGAAAAGGATTTTGTCCCCACGGAACATCAATAAAAACTTCTTTTTGTTAGTTCGGAGGCTTATTTAATTTGGTAAAGTCTTCTGAGGTCCTACATTAAAATTGTTAGTTCTTTTCAATAAATCTATTTTGAATCTACATTAAAGCAGCATTTGAAGATATATTCTAACCCTGCTGGTGACCTGCAAGACCAAGTGTCTTTTTTTTTTTTTTCCTGATACCAGGGATGGAACTCAGGACTTTGTACTTGCCAGGCAGGTGCTTGTGTTACTGAGCTATCCAACTGGTCTGAGGCGTCTATTTGTCAAACCATGGCACAAAGGCATGGAAGAAAAGATGTGAATTTCCAGCAATAATTAAGAAATATATAGTTTTTAAAAGTGTGTGGAAACTGAGGGTACAGAGGTAAAAAGAAAGATACAGGGGCTATAGATGCAATAGCCAGTCTCTGAAAAGAGCAGAAGAAGCAAAGGAGATTTTTAGGGCAATAAAACTATTTTGTATTACACTTTAATGGTCAGTATTCTATGGACTATTAAGGCACAAAAAATGAATCATAATTGGTGCAAAAACAGTTTAAAAGTTCATTTAAAAGTTCAAGGCTACCACAAGACCATTTCCTTATCATCCCACTGTAGAGCAACTTCAAAAATATGGAAACACAGTTGCTTTTGCACAGTTCTTTTTGAGTTTTTTATGTGTTGTCAATTGCTTTTTCTTCTCCTGAATAAGAAGTGTTGCTCATTTGTGAGCCTTCATTAACTCAGAGTGAAATGGAGAAAAATATTTACCCTGTTAAGATAGGCTGGACCTTTTTAACAATTCATTAAAAAAAGAACAAAACAAAACTAGCTTTTTAGATGACATGCTCATTCACATTGTTTAGCCAAGACACACAGTTTTAAGAACACCACTTCAAAAGAAAAATAAACTTGGTTTGCGTTTTTTAAAAAAGAGAAGATCAATGGAATCTCAAGAAATAATGCAGTATATAACCAAAGAATCTGGTTGGGTAAAAAATGTGTGAAATAACTCCACTAAAGAGGAAATGAAAACAGGTGTTGGCCTCACAAACTTTGGAGCCTTCCAGACTCCAAGGCATTAGGAGCTTTACACAAGGACTGCAGTCAGTAATCATAATATTCTTACACAGCAAGAGAAACCATGAGCAGAGTGAAAAAGCAACCCATAGACTGAGGCATAATTTTTGCTTGCTGTTTCCAAGGCAAAAGACTGGGATCTGAAATACATAAAGAGCTGAAAAAAAAATCTGACACTCAAATTCAAAGACCCGACCCAAAAATTGGCATTTGAGATGACACCTTACTTCTCAGATGAAGAAATATAGACAGCAAAGAAATAAATGAAAAACTTACTCAACATCACCGGTAATTCAACAGATTAAAATTAAAGCAATGCTGAGATTCTGCCTCATCCCAGAAAGAATGTCAACTATCAAGAAAACAATCATAAATGCTTGTAGTGCTGTGGGGTGTGGGGGCAGTGGGAAGAATCTTTGTCCACTGTTTTTGGGAGCATACAGTGATGCAACCACCATGGGAGTCAGTGTGGAGATTTCCCAAAATGTAGAACTAGAAGTCCAATTTGACCCAGCTGTTTCTCTTGTGGGTATCTCCTCCAAAGAATTAAAAAAAACCCATCATACTACACTGATGTTCATACATTCATGTGTATAATGGCACAGTTTATAATAGCTCAATATTGGAAACAGCCCAAAAGCCCATCAACTGAAGAATAAGTAGAACACGTATGGGTGCTTCTCCTTCCTAAAGAAGGATAAACTTGAGACATTCATTGCTTAATGGGTAGAACTTGAGACCATATTCCTACGGGAAATAAATCAGACACACATTTGCCAGTTTTAAACTGTATCTCTGATGTGAGAAACTGGAAGTGTCAATAAGAGCCCATATGTACAGTAGAAATTACAAGATAGAAATGAATTTTACAGAAGGAAAGCGGAACTAGGGAGAGGGAGAGGAAGGATGGGAAATGAAAAGAGAGAGAGAGAATAGAGAATAGGAAAATGGAAACAAGTGTTTGTAAGTAAAGGAAGAGAGGTTGAAGGCAGCGGAGGAGGATTGGGGAGAAATGATTCTAAAGATGTCTCGCGCAGGTTGCACATTAGCTAGGATGTGGTTGTTACGCATAGGTACGTGGCACCAATGTACTCGATGAAGAAAGAGCACACCAGAGTCTGAGCGTCAGATGGTTTCCACTCACTGGATTCTGTTTTTTTAATAAAACAACGGAGTATACACGTGAAAGAAGCATTTGCAAATTTAGCTTTAGCTTATAAGTGAGTAAAAATCAAGCAATTAAGAACAGCGGAAAAGCAGGGATCCTACAGTAGGAAAACAACATGACAAAGAGAAACCAATTCACATCAGTTATAACCATCAATGTAAATATCTTTAATTCATCAATTAAAAGAAGCAGACTGGCTGAGTGGATCAAGAGACAAAATCCAACAATATGCTGCACATGAGAGCCATATTTAACCCAAAAAGAAATTAATAGAGTGAATCTCAAAGGATGAAAAGCAATACTCCATGCCACAGGGACCCAGAAAAAAGCAGGAGAAGCTATTCTGCTTGCAATGTCAACTTCAGATTAAGTGTGATTGAAAGAGATAAAGAAGGTCATGATACACCAGTTAGGAGAAAATTGCAAGAGGAAGGGATAAGAATTATAAATATATATGAGCCTAATGTAGGAGCACCCAACAATAGAAAAAAAGTTTTATCAGACACAAAAATCAAATGAGTAGCAATGTAATGGTATCAAGGGGCATTAACTTCCCATTGACACAGAGAGATAGATCAATTATGCAAAAATCAACAAAGAAATAATAAGCAGGCATGGTGGCACACACCTGTAATCCCAGCACCAGGGAGGCTGAGGCAGGAGGATTGGTATGAATTTGAGACCAGCCTCGGCTACAAAAAATGAGCTCAAGGCCAGGTTGAAATGCATAGTGAGACCCTGTCTCAAAAAAAAAAAAGAAAGAAAGAAAGAACAAAACAGAACAAAATTTATGACTAAATGGCCTTAGTACGCTTTTACACAGTGTTCCGTCCAACATTGTCAGAATACACATTCTTCAAAGCTCTTCATGAGATGTACTCCAAAATAAACCATATACTAGCACAGATAGTATGCTTAGGTAAATGCAAAGGAATTAAAATTATCCCATGCAAATTATATGACAAGAGTGCAATGAAATTGGAGGTTATAGGCAAAAGAAACAACAACCAAAAAACCCTCCAATACATGGAAACTAAGTAATGCCTTCCTGAACAATTAATATTGTAAAAATAGGAAAAATGGTCAAATGAGAAGAGAAACTAGGGAATGGGAAAGGAGAAAAAGAAAAGAAAAAGAGAACATAAAAATTAAAACAAATCTTTCATAGCTAAACAGGGCAAAAGTGGTTGAAGGGAGGGATGGAGAATGGGAAAAATAAGATATAACATGTTGAGTTGCAAATTCTCTATAGTAAATGTGATATTTATCTATATGTAAATTGTACCAATAAATATAATTATTTTTTCTGTATTTATGACAGAGTCTGCAGGGTTGCAATATGAAGACCTAACTTGTAGTGAGTCTCCTGTTTTCAGCCTCCTAAGTGCTAGGATTAGAGGCACCCAACAACACACCCAGTCTCAATCCCTGTCTCTGGGACTCCATAAGCGGGGCTGGCACAGCATGCCAGGGATCGAACTCTAGCTGCTGCGCTCTGCCTAAGCAGGCGCTTTAGTCTGCTGAGCAGTGAGGCTGGCCCTATTAAATATAATTTAGAAGGAACTAATTAGCAAGAAATGTTCTAAGCAAAACAAAAATAAACAAGCAATAATTTATTTTTAATCATAGTTATACAATTTTGACAATGCTCTAAAGTGGAAATACCCATCTTTGTTCAAAAATTAAATGTTAATGGTTTTCAATTTAAAATTGGTTTTCAATTAACAATTTTATGTGTATAGATTGAAAACTTGAAAATCTTTGGATATGTGAAAAACATCAAAAATCCCAAAAAGTGAGTTCAATTTTATATTTACAATATGCATTTAATTATACCTATGTTTTCAGAGAAAGGTAACAACCAATAAATTAAAATGCTGTCTGTCAAATTCATCATGGGTATTTTTTACTTCACTAAGCTAATATTGATTTGAACTTTTTCCTCAGGAAGAGATATAACAGGAACAATAGGTATAAATTGATATAAAATAAAGGAATGAAGACTCACATTTTAGTTAAGAAAAGGAAAACTTTCATAGAACACGTCATAGACTTTGCAGTCAACTCTTACAAAAACTCTCGTTCTCTCTCACTGGAAAATATAAGTAAAATAACAAATACAACGGGAGAGTGACAGTCAGGTTCTAGGTTGAAAATGTCCAGGTTTTCTTGTTGCACTATACTTTTTATTTTTTCTTATGTTAATAGGTTCTCTTTCACGACTCTGACGGGTTTATTAATACATTTTTGCAGTGCATAATACTACATTATTCATGAAGATTTTCCATGTACATAATTATGTCGTTTATGCTCAGAGCCCCTAATTCTCCATTCCCTACTCTTTCTAGACCTTGGTTCTCTTCCCGTTTAGGAAAACTCTGTCTTCTTTCATGGACCACGGGTCTATACATCTCATAGATGGTGGTAGATGCACAGAAGTAATTGAGATCCAGAGAGGCTGAGTGACTTGCCCAAGGCCATCTGGTGAGAAGTGAATGAACCTAAGGTAAAAGTTGCTTTTTAATAAAGTCACACACTTCCTGCACATTGCTTCAAACTATTATCAAGAGAAATTGAAAAAGAGAGACAGCATTGTTTTGAGGGCTATTTGAGTGAGCTTCTGTTAGTTCCAGGAAGCTTTGAAGTCATTGATTGTCCCTGCAAGACAATGAGATTGTGTGACACAGAACTCAGCTGTTGTTACAATGTGATTTTCAATTACGAAGAAAATCAAAAGTATCCCGGTGTCATGTTCATAACCTAAAGGACTACACACAAGTGATCAGAAGCGTACAGACCAGGAGGACTAATCATTTATCAGAGTGTGCAGAACACAGGCTTTCGTAAGAAATGGTCTATCATGTTTGTGGCAGGGCCTTTTTTCTATTATGAATATTGTCATCTGTGTATTAGGTTCTAAACATTTTTTTTTCACTCTTGAGAAAACTATTCCCCGGTATGCATTAAATAATCACAGAGTGATGTGTGATGTGAAAGTAAACTGTGGGAACTCAGTAACTGAACTCAGAGGGAATGTTACTGGGGAAAAATGTTAAAATCCTCAAATGTGCAAATGTGGTACCAGTATGACCAAAGCTGTCATCTGTCTGTCTAACCTCAGCTTTACATGTCATAAAACTGGAGTTTTAGTCTCCACATGTTTAGCTTTATCACCAAATATAGATTTGTGGCATATGTCTCTAGTTTGTTTTGTTTCAATGTAATGACATAGACAAAATTTCCTAGCGTAATGTTAGGTAGAGGTTTGAAGAGACTCTCTGAACACTTTATTATAAAAAAAAGGGTAGCTGCACGGTGCCCTGTAATACACATTTAAGACCTGGCACTGAGGAGGACATGATGACACTAAGCAAAAAAGCTCTAATGCTGTCTATTATTGGCAACTGCCTGGATGTTGTAGCTAATCTTGATGCAAAGGACAAAAAGTAATCTTTCCCAAGTATATTGCAGACAAGATGCAAAGGACATATTCACCTCATCCGATGTTTTATATCTTTATTATAAAGCAAGCTGCAGCTGTCAGAAAACAAAGTTGACTCAACTGTCAATTTTATTGACAGTAATCACTTTATCTTGTTAGTGCAAATAACACAAAGTAATATGTGAAATGAATACTTGAAGTCAAGCAAGACCTGGCTTGATTTTACAAAGCTCCTTCCTCTTGATTATCTCATCTTGTTGATTTGTTTAAAAGCTGACTTATTTGGAGGATTCATTCTAATACATGCTTTGTGTTTTCTATGGTTTGCTTCACCATCAATTGGATCTAAATTCTGATCTCCAAATATGGAGATCTCAATTTTGTCTTTTGAAATGCCTTCCCAATTATATCACTATTTTGTAAGCTCTACATTTTTATCCTGTTAGTGATGTCTTCTGGTCTCAGGTATTCTGTCTTTTGCTTGTAAGTGATGTACCTGATATAATTGAGTTTTAGAGGCTTCCCTAATGTTGTGCATGAAATGATCTGAGATCATCATGGTCACAATGTCACACTTAGCAAACACTCATGAATCTCCCCCAAAGACATCTATCAACTCTTAACTAAAAGTCAAAGAGGATCAGTGATGACCAATTCCTCTCAGTGGATTAATTTCAATATGAATGGTAATGTCACAATCCATCAAGGTGGTTCTTGAGGTTCAGCATGAAGGTGCAAAGAACCCGGCCACCTCACTAAGCCAGGGATGTGACCTGCTCACCGGTCTCTGTTCTTAGCACTCTTCCTGGTGGCTCTGAGGAGGGCATGCCTTAGGTGTTCTTGAGCAATGAAGGTGGCCTTGCTCTGTATTCTATGTTTACTCACTCACTCATTTAAATATCTGGTGGGCGTTTCTAGTATGTATAGACATACTTGCGTGAAGCAGGACACAAGAAAATCAGACTCATGGAAATTATGTTCTCAAAATGAAAGAAAATAAATAGCATAAGAAGATGTCCAGATTAGTGTTGGCTAATTGAGTAAATATGATGGTCTATACTTATATGAAACTTATTTAACTGATAGTGAAGCATTGGAACATCACCTATTAAGATATTCAAGTTAATTCAAAATATATTCAAATTAAAAATTTACACTTCTCTAGTCTCTTGAATGATCAGGGATGTTGGACATTTTGTCTATGTATTTATTTGCTCCTTGTACTTCTCAATAAATCAACCAATAATGAAAAAAGATGAAATAAAAATGAAAAACAAACCTTCCATAAATAAAGAGAAAGGGAAGTTGAAAGGAAGACAGAAGATGGAAAAAAAAAAAAAGAAAAATAAAGATGTATTATGTGAAGGTGCAAATTTCCTATAGTGAGTTTCATCATTGTGTATACCTGAAATGCACCAATAGAATTAATTAATTAAAAACAAGTGAGGTGAACAGTTTACCCTTGTCTATTTGTTGAAACCTGTTTTTATTCTAGTTTCTATTCATATTGCAAGGAGTATAATTAGTCACTAAATGCTATCCATTAAGGATGTATGGAAATAACCTTGGTGCTAGCCACTATCATTTTGTACAGTCTATGTAACAAAGTAAGTTATTTTTCTGTACTAACTGACATTGAATTTTTTTTGTCTTTTTGAAACAGGTTCTCGTTATGCAGTTCAGGCTTGCCTTGAGCTCCCTTTTGTAGCCAAGGCTGGTCTCAGACTTGCACTAATCCTCCTGCCTCAGCCTCCCAAATGCTGGGATTACAGGTTTGTGCCACCATGCCCACATGATATCGAATTTCTATATAATAACTGCAAAACTATTTCAGCAGAAGCAGCATGTGATACAATCCTAAAAATGGAACTTTTTCCATGGCAGCTAGTCTTTGGACATTGACCTACCCACAAAGTTAATATCTGTCATGCAACTTTATTATAATTGAATAAACTTCACCAAATGTACAGTTTATGGCCCAGTAGATGGTCTTATCGAGGTAGTGTTGTACTTGGGCTCTTAGCAGTACAAATATCACAAACATTCTCAAGTCTTGGGGGTCAAAATGGATGAGATGGTGCTGAATGATGAAAATATCTTGTTAGAGACTTGTTAGGTAGAGACTCAAAAAGTCTTAATACCAGGGTTGCAAAACAGGACCTTGCCTTCACTCTGGGAATATCTAAGTGGACATTAGAATAACTTGCACTGTCACAGTTTGACAGAAAGCTTCGTTTACTGTTTAAGTTTTCAGCATTATCCAGATGACTAGAGAGGGACATGGATACATTTCCAGCTCTTAGTTGTTGTCATATTTCTCAATAAATGTTATAATTGTTGGGTAACTATTTCAGCAACAAATCCTGACAGTGATAAATGCTAGGTCCCATAAGCCATGTGGGCTCTTTGTGAGAGGTTTCAGTGCCTAAAAATATCTAGGTTTGGTAAGAAAGAGGATGTGTTAGCAGGATACAAACCACACAACCAGCTGCATGCTCCAGATTTAAATTGAAGCCTTGCCACATTTTGTTTGCGTATGCTGCTAACAGTTGCTTTGAAATACGATAAATTATACTGCAGGGTCAACATAACAATCTAGTTGGCATGATTTGGATTTGGTTGTGTTCATTATGTGTTTGCTGGGCTTGTGAATAGGGTTCTGTTATTGTTGAGTAAACAGCAGTAGCTGAATCTTTTCTTCCAAGTATATACATACTGAACAAAGGAGTTCATGCAGGGATGCGCGCAGCAAAATACTAAAGCAGCTGTGATATTCAGGAAACATGAGAAGGAAGGCAATCGCCTCACTCAGGATTTATGAAAGCCTGAAGATTTTTCTTAGGTAACTTTATTTGTCCCTTATTGCGCAGAATTACTTTTTAAGCGTGAAACTTACAATAGTACATAGCAAACACATAAAATCACACATTCAGATTATAAGTGGCTGAAGACAAATTGCATTCCTTTGGTTATACTCTTGCTGACACCTTCTGCGAAATACTTGAAATATGTAAGTGAGTTACTACCTATGTTTACAATTTATAAGACTGAATAAAATATGACAGTTCTCTGCTTTGAGTGTTGAGGATTTTGCGACCTGTTTCTTCATTGCTTTTCAGTACTTCTGGGTGCTACATTAGTATTCTGACCAAGTTCATGTTACCAAGAACAGTCTTAATTATTTGTTCTTATTATGCCTTTCACACCTGAGGATGTAGTGAGTGGTTTGAGGGTATAATGGCACCACTCTTGAGGATTGTAATTTCAGGCCCAAGACAAAAATGGGTTGAGAGCTATTAAATCACTGGACCACAGAGAATCTGTATTAATGAAGATATCCCTATTTGCAAGATTACTGAATTTTATCTAAATAGACTATATGTAATTTTAAATGGTTCAGATGATGGTTGTTGAATCCTTTACTAACATGTGAAGTAAACTTTATTTACTTTTTAAGTTGTTTGTATTTGGTATAGAGTCTCATTATGCAGCTTGGACTCATGGCGATTCTTCTGTTTTCAGCCTCCCCAGAGCTGGGGTTACAGGTGTGTAATGCCTGGACTCAGTCACCAGCTCAGAGTGCACAGGGGATGGGGTTGGTATTGCATCCTGGTCCCTGCAGTTGCCTAAGTAGGTGCTTAGTCTTCGGGGCTATCTCAGCAGCCCTTGAAATAAATTTTATACTCATGGTCATGGAAGGCCAGCTTAGCCAATAGTCTTTACAGGTGATGGTCACTCCTCCTGTGATTTCCTGTGGAAATGATGGCTTTTGCTTGAACTGTTATGTTATGTTAGCCAAAATTATAAACTCTTGCACTTCTGGCAAACTACATGCTTGTCACCTCTGTAACTGTTACAGTCTATATTTATGTAGGGAATTAAGGTTTACTCCTTTCCTGTAATGTCTCAAACGTATAGAGCTGTAAAACAAGATTCCACAGTATTCATTAGTAATTTTTCTTTTCCATCTGTTGACGTTTGAAGAAACTGATGATCTCTTACTAGCTCAAATGTAGAGTGTAGGAAATAATAGTTTATAGCATTTCTAAAGTACTCTTCATGGTCATTTATTTTTCTGATACTTTTTTCTCCCTTCTCAGGATGACAGTTTTTTACTCTAGCATAGAACTATAGGTGTTTTTCTGACTTTATGTTATTTAATACCTGTGCTACAACATGTAAGTACAATAAATTCCCTGGTAAACTGAAGATTTGAAGGCTGTATTTCTGTCAAACTTGTATTTTCAAAGTTCTTGAGATATTTTCCACTTAGAAACCTCTTTGAGTTAGTTGCAAAACTTTTATGTCAATCAAATGGATGATTCTAGGCAAAGAAAGAATGCAGAAGCTCATATTTAGATTTAATTTAAGGGTCATAACTGACTCAGAGACTAAAACTTTGCACTGGAGTGGTGATAGAAAGGCAAATACTTTTCTCTCATATCATATTTTTACTTATTTTTATTTTTAAAGAGAATAAAAATAGTAAAAAACATGAAAAATGATATGGAATTTCACTAATGATAGAAATTCAACAGTGATTGTTATATTACAAAAACTCTAAATCGACTGGAGGAGAAAGCAAGTACAAATCTTGAAGACATAGTGGCAGGTAGAGAGTTCACAAACAAAAACCAAAATCCATAGGAAATGGTTCGAAGAAAGAACAACTGCAATCTCACGTTTTTGCGAAGTTTCTGTGCATCAAAGGAAATCACCAACAGAATAAAAAGAAAAACCACAAACCTGAAAAAAATTTTAGTTGTCTCTCCCACAAAGGACTTCTATCCAGAGTATATAGAGGATTTAAAAAGTCAGGCCCTCAAAATTCAAAGATTGAATACAAAATGGGCATCTGAAATGAAAATATATTTCTCAGATGAAGAAATACAAATGGCAAATATATGAAAAAAATCAACATTATTCATCATTCAAGAAATGCAAATTTTGTTCATTTTTAAAAGGTATTAATAGTTTCTATTTTTAGCTACCTCATTTTGAGCTGACATTTATAGTAGTATTATGAGAACTGGATTATTGATGAAAAGATATCATTATGATGGGTATATGTGGAGTGATTAATATAGCTATAAATTATAGGAAATCGGAGGAAATCAGGTGCAAGAATGTATCCTACTAGGTCATATCCCTAGTGACCTGATCCTGCACAAAACCTTCCCTTCCTACCATGACCCTATGTGGAATATTTCACACCTAAACCACAACATCCTGCCCCTGGATCCCAAAGCTCTCATATACATCTCATGATGTAAAGAGCATTTAGTTCATCTCTAAGAATCATGAAGCTCTTAACAGGTTCATCATTGACAACCAGTGAAAATTTAAACTCTCCTCCAAGAGTCAAAGAAACCTGTCAGCTGTCAGCCCATATGCAACTAAAGTTAAATACCTTCAACCTACAGTGGCACAGATTAAAGATGTCCATCCTCTAAGGGAAGGTTAGGTGAACAGAGAAGATTTAGATCAAAGCAAGATCAGAACCATACAAGGGAGTGGGGAACATCAAATTCGATAGCTGCGTGCACCTTGAACACAAGTTTCCTATGCTTTCATAGTCTTGTAGGTTGGAGCCCATGTGATGGCCTTTCACTTGTCCTGTCCTTGAAAACCCTGAAAACTTTGACAACTCCGAATAGATTCCCTCAGCAGGTGTTCCACAGTTCTGGGGTGATGACTTCCTGGTATTTCCATGGTCTTGTTCCCTTGACTCAAAGCTTCACACACTGTACTTTCATGGGTCCCTGGCAGGGCCCATGACTCTGCTACATTTTTGCCTGAAATATTCTGAGGCCTAAGACTAATCCTCTATGACACAACTACTCTTATTCTGCATGCCTGTAAAGTCAGTAACGTGTGGGTGGTGTCAGAGTCTACTGTCTGTACAACAGAAGCCGCGCCTCCTTGGACCATGGCTGAAGAAGCCTCTTAATGGTTGGATGGTTTCACTTGGGTAAACACTATCTGGGGCAGCACTGACTGAGTGTATTCCCTGGGGCCTATTCTCTAAAGTTTTCAAAGCAGTTTTGTTTTTAGAATTTTCACTAAGAAAGGGTGGGTCCTGTTTAATTCTTGAGATCCCCTCAGCCATTTCTGTTTCTTGATATAAAGTACGTGGCTTCTTTTCATTGTTAATATTTTCATAAATTATGCTCCCAATTGAGAAAGCACTTGGATTTCTGGTAAAACTGAAACCATTTTTCTTATGCTAGTAAAAGCATTTAGCTCATCTCTAGGAATTTCAACCCACAGTAGCACAGCTAAAGATGTCCGTCCCCTAAGGGAAGATTAGGTGAATCTGGCTGAAAGATTTGCCTTGATGACAACCACTTTAGATCTGGCTGAAAGCACTCAGTAGTATCTAGAACATAACTGAATGATGTGCTGCCTTAAAGTTTTTCTTTTCTAGATTAATTAGTCTACCCCGCCCCCCTTAGTCACAGTTTACCCTAACATCTTTAGACATGAGTGGAATATTGACTAGGTTTTTGCCGGAATAGAGAACAGTTTAGTTGAAGTCCAGCCTTCAGCAGAGTCTGTGTTCCTAACTAAAACTTCATGAACTTGGCTATCACCAAATTTCTCTGTCAGCATTCTGGCTTCTCAACTCTGAGCAGGACCTGCCACTGACCTGTGTTTACAGTAATCTAAAGCTTCACTAGTCTGCATGTCCAAACACTATGAAACTCTTCCTGATAGCCAGTTCCAAATCATCTACACGGGCAAATTTAAAGTAGCCACCACACTCCCGGTACGCAAACCTTTGGTAGTCACTTTTTTATTTCTAGGACAAACTACCTGACACCCACAACCTAATGAATAGGTTTGTTTTGGCTCATGTTTGAGAGGATTTGGTTTAGAGTTGGTTATGGTCAAGGTCAAAACAGCATGACAGAAGGGCATATAAAGGGAAATTGCTCGGCTCATGTAAGCAGAGAGAAAGGGAAAATCTGGGGCCAAGAAAACATCCTTTCAGGCCAAACCACAATGATCTATATGTTTTCATGAGGCCTCATTTCTGAACATGAATGTTTTGGGAGGTATTTTAGATCTAATCCATTTCCTCTATCCATAAAAGACTGGATTAACTATATGCCTGAAATTTTGCACTTTAACTAATGCTTACTCATGTCTTGTACTGCTGAGATCAGCACCTCACTTGACCCTTACTTACCCTGGTCACTCTTTGACATCACCTTCTTGGCCCGTTGATTACTCTCTGAGTTTCATTTCCATTCTATTGTTACAGGTGAAAAGCTATAGATACACTATTTCTATAAAATAATGTAGCATTTCAGTCAATGCCCAGGAATACCCGTGTGATGTTGTTTATACTTTAATTCCAAAAAAATAAAGTATGACCCCTGCACTGAGCATCATATTCTTGAAGGAGGAATTCTGCAATAGAATTTCAGACAAAAACAGTGCAGAACCGACCAGATAGCTCGGCAGACTAAAGCACTTGGTTAGGCAGAGCACAGCAAGGGGGATTTGATGCTTGGTGTGCTGTGCCGGCCCCACACCCAAGGTGCAATGAGATTGCAATTGAAGTGGGCGTGGTGGTGAGCACCTGTAATTCCAGTGCTTGGGAGGCTGAGAACAGGAGAATCACTGTAAGCCCAATCTAGGTAGTGAGACCCTGTACAAAACCCTGTGCTCCCTGTCCTAAGTTCATAAAAAATAATAAAATGTATGAATATACTTAGTTAATTTAAAACATTTATATATATATATATATATATATATATATATATATATATATATATATATATATGTTTGTGCCAGCCTCACCCCCGGGGCATGCTGAGAGAGTGACTGAGACTGGGTGTGGTATGTGCACCTATAATCCCAGCACTTGGGAGGCTTAAAACAAGAGAATCACGAGTCCTATTGACATAGTGAGACCCTATAGACTTCGTACTAAATACATTTATGTTAAAAAAATTATATGTTCTACTTCTTTTATTTTGTCTTCAAGAATGTTTATTTGATTTTACTGGAGATTTCTGGAGCAACTATAATGCATACACAAAAACTTGATCAGTTGCAAATGATAGCTTCCACCCATACAAGTCAGCTGAACTTGATATTCAACCTCGATTACTATAATTGCTTCAGACAGTTGGGGATCAGGTCAAACAAGCAATATCGGTATCAGTCATATCCAAATAATTTAAAAGGTTACAGATAAAAAAGAAATGTTAGCATGCAGGAAGATATTTGGCGAAACATCAGAGAGAAAAAGCTCACAACTGCTGAAGGACTTGTGCTTTTTTCTATTAATGTATCTTTTTCTTATAAGTAAAATCCTGTGATAATTGAAAAAATCATTGCTTCATTTTCTTATACTCTTATGAAGCATCTCCTACTTAACTTGCAGAGAGATACAAATACATTCAAGGCACAGACTTTGCTTTGCTTTCAGAAAACGTAGAGTCTAATTTGGGAAGACAAGCATATGTCAGTTCATAGAATATGCACTTGCAAAGCATAGGCAGCAATAGGATAGATAACTCCATGGTATCTGAAAGACGTAAAACCACAATTGAAAAACGTCGGGTAAATCAAGGAGAAAGAGAACTCTTATCTGAGGAAAAGAATATGTGTTGACGTGCTGCGAACATTCATGTAGCGTTCACCTAGTATTGCTGAAGCCACAGGAAGGGAGGTAGCAGTGCAAATGCTGAAAGCTAGTGCTGAATGATGAAGGTGCTCGCCTGCTAAGCGAAGTAGTTTTTATTTTATGCTGTGGGTGATGAGGGAGCTTTTGATTCATTTTATGCTTCTTAAGCATAGTGCTGGGCTTTGGTGAACTTTCAGCCTTGCCCCAAACTATAAATTAAAAGGTTACTTTCTGATTTAGCTATGTTTTCCTACTGTGAAATTTTTGTCTATTTTTTTCTTCTACTGAGTGACTATAGCAGAAGTGAGATACTCTTCTACTAGTTCAATAAAACATTCACTTGTGTAAAATCATTCTTGCCTTCTTTCTCTCATAGTATATGTATCTGCTCTTTAATAATTCAATTTGGTAATATGACTGAGGTGATGATTTGACAGAGTTTACAAAGACATATGACAGGACAAAACACGTTCCACAGGACTTAGGGTCCTTATCCTAAAAGTCTTCAGTTACACTTTCAGAATCTTATTAAACTTGGATGCTAGGCCATGCATGAAGGAGAATATGCCTTGCTGTTAGTAAAATGAGTCCTGCTTCCTCAGTAATCACCTTAGACTGGCTCAGAACAGCGTACCCACTTCTGGGGCTGCACAGAGAGAACACTGTTGCTTAGTGTGGCAGTGTCAATGGAATATGGCATTCGATTAATCTCCAGCCTTGAGGTACAGAATTTCTTCCACAGTGCGATGATTAGCTCTTTCTGTTATGATATTATGGAGAAGGCTAACTGCCAATGCCTTAATTATTGAGGGGATATTTTCAGTTACAGAATAGAATTCAATCAGGATGATATTTTTGTGTATTCCAAGGACAACTGGACTACCTTAGAGAGCATTAAGATTTTTTTCCCAGTGTTCAAGATGAAACTTTTCAATTTTCCAAAATTAAAGGTTTTATCATAAATAATTTTGCTAAGGATCTGTGGGAAACAGACAGCTATTGAAATCTAGCTGTAATTTTAGCATCTCAGAAGAAATCATTAATATAATATTTATTTCTTATATCCATTTTCATATGAATTTATACAACCATATGTATAGCATTTTCTGTGATTACATTTGATAAAATAAGAACACTAGCACCTACCTATTGTTGAGCATATGCTAGGACTAAAGCACTATCCCAAAATTTCTCTTGTTTGTCTCATAGATTCCTCAATGAACTCTATTTCTAAGATATTATGACAATCTAGATCATGCTGAGGAAGGACAAAGAAATGCAAAGGTGACTCGGTGTATCATAGTTACTGAGATTGCTTATCGCTAGCGACACATTCAAGGTTGAGCCTCAGAGGCCCAGGTATTAAGGAGCGAGCTTGCCTCCCGAGTGGTCCCATGCATGCCTGTATCTCCATGCCTATATGGGATAGTAGAATAGCATATGAACCAATCTAACTCAATGTAGCTTTTTGGATTTTTCATTTAATTCCTCATTTCCAGCGCTGAAAACTTGTATCTCCCTAGAGATTTTGCATAATGATTTAGTGTCAGGAAAATCTGCTTGGCTTACACAATAGGGAATGCAAACATCCTGCCTAATCTACTAACTTTAATACTGAAATTTGTTCAGAATGTTTTCATTACTGCATGACATTTTCATTACGTTAGGCTGAAGAAAATTTTTGCTTCTTTTTAAGATATTAAGTTAAAAACCTTATTAGAGGCCACAGTTTTATAACAGCCTGAGCACTTACTATAAGCTCTGGATGCTGCTATCAGCATCAATCTTTATTTTATGATGAAATAGGTCTTGATTTTTTTTTTATTGAAGAATTATCTGAACTTCAAAATCAGAACACACTTATGCACCCATATGCCGATGAGATAAAATTTGTGGTATCTGTGAAAGTGCTTTTGTTCCCTTCCTGAGCAATCTGATATTCCTCGAAGTTAACTGTTCACCAGATGCCACCTATATGCACCAATTACTGCGTTTAATCTATTCTAATGTGGACTCACTAGAGTATTTGCAAAATCGTGTATTATTTTGCACATGAACAGCTTAGTAGTAAGGAATCAGTAAATACCACAGCAGTAATCGCGTTACAGGCCAAACAGTCCAGTATTGGTTTTGTAAATAAAGTTTTATCGAAACAACGATACGCATTCTTCTGTGCAGTTCCTTTTGATTTTTCTGCACTTTTTCCAATACAGATCTTAACATTTCTAAGAGAGATCACGTGGCCTGCAAAGTCTAAAATATCGAATTTTACAAAAAAAATTGGAAACTACTTCCATCTTTTAAGTTTACTATTATAAATAATCCGGTGAGCTTGTACAAGTCGTATCATAGATCTATAGTCTTGCTTATCTCAGGAACTACCAAAGCATGTAACTGCTGAACCACAGGGTAAGAATGTGACTACTTTACAAGAAAATTCCAAGTAACTTCTAGGCATAACTACCATTTTACACTATCAATAACGCAAGAACATTCCTTGAATTTGTGTCGGACCTAATGTGCTAGTCATTCTGGGGGTGCAGCAATGACCTCTTAGAATTTACAAACTTTCTCAAAATTGGATGATATTGACCTCTTTTCCATGTGTTCATTTGAAACACTTCTATATATTTATATATAATTTTTCAAAATGTCTGTCTATATTTTTATTCATTTTAATTATGTTGTTTATACTATTAGCAGTATTGTGTGAGAGATGCTATTAATACCATACCTTTTTTATAAGTGTTTTGTCAGAAGTTGTATCACAAGTATTTCCCTACCATGAAAGTTACCAATTCAGTTTTTTAGTTATGTCTTTTAAAGAAAAATCTTAAATTCTTTGAAGATAACTTACCAATACTTTTCTTGATTTCTATTAAATTTTTTGTTTTAAGAAATTCTCACTTACCTCCAGGTTGTGAATATTTCCTATGAAACTGTTTAGCAGCACTGTACTAGCGTTAGCAATAAGGTTGGCAGTCCAAACTGAGCTTGTTTTTGTGTAGATTTGGAAAGAGGTCCACTAATGTTTTTTCCTGCAAGTTTATAGAATTCTGTTTGTTGAAGCAACATTCCCTCCCTTAACTGTTTTGCTATATTTATGGAAAAGCCGCATAATCATGTGCATATTTCTGCTCTCCTGGGCTCTCATAGCCTCATGTCAGTGTAGAATTACACACCATTACTTGCTGTAATTTATTTTAAACTTTGAAGTCAGATGTTGTAAATTCCCGACCTTGTACTTTTTCAAAATTATTTTGGCTAGTATGGGTTTTCTGCAGTTTCATGTAAAAACCTTAAAATTAATTTGCCAACTTCTATTAAAATATGCTGGAAATGTACACAACATTAAATCTATATATTGTTGTGGTAATAATTGGCACTTTCATACTACAGAATTTTTAAACTCACAAAATAGTTTATCTCTTCATTTGATGTCTTTAATTTACCTCACCATTGTCTTATTTATTGCCAGAGCAGACATTGTGCTCCTTTTTTTTTTTTTTTTACAAAATTTACATTTAGTTATTACTTATGATTTTTGACTTTTATGTTTGCTTTTTCTACTGTATAGAAATATTTTTTTATTAATTTAAATTAGTTAAATTAATGAGTCTTGGCAGTTTCCATAACAATTAAGTTTTCTTAGCCTTCCAAGTATATATTCATGTCTTTACAAATAAAGATGGTTTTACAGCTTCTTTTTGACTGAATTTTCTTGCTATCTTTCTTTGAAACTGGTGTGTTCTTCTGGTACAATTGTAATTAGAAGCAATTCCAGTGAGTATCTTGATTTGCCTCCAACTTTAGGAATAAAATTTGTAATAGTATTTGAATATTTTAGAAATAGGTATTCTTCATTAGTTTGAGGAATATTTCGGTTCTTGCTTACTGAAAAATTACATAAAGGGGAATTAAATTATAATAAATGTTTTTGACTAATAACATATGACTTTATCTTTTGTAAATGTAAAGGTTTAGATTAAATTTTAAATATTAATAAAATAGAAGACTCAGTTTTATAATATGTACTGTAATAGTAAGGCCTTTTAAATTTCTCTGAGAAATTTTTTGTCATTGTTACTGTATGTGTTTATTCCTTTTTTATTTATTTTTAGGGAAGAGTCTGCAGGGTGTTCAGGGTCTACCTACTAGACTGGACTCGTAGTGATCCTCCAGTTAACAGCCTCCCAAGAGCTAGGGTTCGAGCTGCGATCACCACACCCAATCTCAATGCCTTCTCAGAGCACGCCCTGGGGTAGGTCCAGGGATTGAGCCTCTGGCATTGAGCCCCTGGTATCTACACCTGCTTGCAGGTGCTTTAATCCGCTGAGTTATTTGGCCGGCCCTTTTTTCCTTATGGATAGAAGCACTGGCAGCCATGGAATTCCCTGTAAGTACGTGACTTTTGGTAGGTGGTGGCATTATCATTACTTAATGCAAGAATATTTTTCAGTTCTTCTGTCATCTTTGTTTCATAGATTGTGTGTATGTGTATTGATCTCCCAAATATTCTTATTACACCTGGGAGTCTCCAAAGATCATATTGCCACTGATTTCCCGTCCATTCCTAAATAGAGAATATATTCTTTATAATTTTACTTCTTTGAAATTTATTGAGGGTTTCATATGGCCATACATCAATTTGTCTTGGCAAACAGCCCCAAATTCAAAGCATCTCAAAGTGAATTCTGTTTAGAGTAGCTCTTGAGTATGCCATACTTTACGTATAAATTTGGTTATGGGTATTTCATAACGTTTGCAGTTTCTAGGTCCTTAGTGTTTGCATTTCTAATTTATAATCTAATATTGTTAAAAGAATTACTGAGAGAAAAGTGTCCATATTTTTTGATGCCTGTGAGCTTCTTTTTCTTTAAAATCATGAGTGTGAAGGTATTTTAGCACTGATTTGATAAAGGTATGCAGACATGATCTTAAAAGTTATGCATTATTGGTACAAAATGTATTTATTTTTGGTAGTATTCTTTACCTTGAAGTTTCCCTTTTATTATATTAAAACAGCCTCTAGAGCTTTAAATATTTGTCTGTTTCTTTGCTCATTTCTTTAGCTTCAAACATCTATGCTTCTGGAATAAATATATCACTTGAAAATAGTAAGTAAATACATGTCACTTTATCTAGTGACAGTCCGTTCCTTTTAATTAGTAGTTATGATACATTGTGAACACCACAAAATATGTTGCCATCATTTTGCTTTAACATCCAATTACGTAGTAATGAAAACATTTCTGTTTGTGTGTTTTTCTCATTAATAGTGCACTTACTTATTTCACATTATTTTTCCATTTTAACAGAAAAAAAATTATACTGTTATTTCTGATAGTGAGATTCTCATGATAAACTCACTGATTACATTTGAAACACATTCACAACAACTTTTTGTCCTATGCTCAGCATTATGGACGTTACATTGTCGAGAATGAAATTTGTCATTTTAATTTAAAGAATGTTTGATTTCACTAATGCCAAAATAATTACAGGTGTATGTGCTTCTACTTTTCAAGTTTTCTTATGAGGGTGAGTCTGACATAGTTTTTACTTGTAAAATTTTACCCGTGACTTTGTCGTAGATTATTTAAGATATTTGATGAGGTCTCTCCATTGGGGTAAAGAATTCATATGGGTCTTGGCCCTTTACATCACTTAGAAGCTATCTTTAACTCACAGATTCCCAATTATGCTTGGTCAGGCTGCACAAATTTCTCACTCTGTGCATTCAAAAGCCTAATATTTACCAAAAGACTTACAGAGGTCACCAGGATGGATTTTGACATTGCTGTCCTGCACCATTTTCTCCTTGGCATTGGTACTTAAAATATCCAACTGCCTGAGGATTACCGTCTTCCTATCCCTGTCTCTGACACCCTCTGAGATTTCCATGCGTTGCTTAGGCTTTGGGTCTCTGGGTCATGATTTGAAAACCATAAGCAGAATGGTGGCTAGTCACTGATTATATTTCCATTTTGCTAACATTATTATCCTCTGATATGGAAAAGAACTACTGCATATATTCTGGCTAATTTTGTGTTTATTTATAGTAGAAAGCTTGTGATGCTAGTTATGCTATTAGGCCAAAGAAAAATCAAGGCAAAACATATTTCAAAATCAGCTTCAGAGTGCAAGATCAGTCCTGAAAAGTAATATTACTCTTACACACTTCTCTGTGAGACTTTTGAGATGCTCAAAACATAGCTGAAAGCATTCCTGTTGCGCTAAGACTAAATGTTTATGTATATTTTGTTTAGCATATGCAGCATAGTTTCAGAAATGGAAGACACGTACTCAGGCAATCCAGTGTAGTCCCTGGTAAGTGCAATTTCTGGCATTTTTTCATTTGCTCATTGGTGATCTTTAAATCTTATGAAGTGATGCAGGGCCTGAGAGGAAATTCTATATAGAAACTGTATAAATGATTATTGTTCCAGACTGCAGTGATTTTCAATATGCTATTTAAAATGGCAAAGGATTTCCACTATTTCCACATTTCCCAGCATTCTACTTTTTATTCATTCACCATTACTGTTTTCACCTGAAAAACTTAACATCAGTGCAGTGCTTTCTTCCCTTATTTTTCTTTGTCATGGTGTAGTGGTCAGTACATTGTGTCAACTTGGCTGGATCGCCTTGTGGTTCCACACTCTGGGCCATGGGGACTGTGCTCTGTGGAGTAGGAAGGGCTCCTATTAGAATGACTCAGCACAAAAAAAAGTTACTTAAAAGGGCTTGAGGAAAGATTCAGGGTTCCATTTCCTCAGAGAAATTTCAGTCTTCGCAGTCAGCTTGGACATCATCTCCTGGCTTTCAGGGCAGACCCTTCAGCCTCTGGCTTGGATCCACCTGTTTTCTGTCACAGGTTCTTCAGCTTTCTATTGCAAACCCATCAGCCAACTGATAGGGACTTGCATGGCCTGCTGCAGCGGACGTTAGACGTTGGGGCTGAATCCTTCAGTCTTGGGTGTGCAGAAGTATTGTATCAATGTTGCTTTAGATGCTTGTATACCTATATACACGCATGAAACATCTGTGTATGTGGATGAAATTCTTTAGTTTTTCCTTTTTTGAGAGTTATTTTTGCTTTCATTAGCACACACATGTAGTATGTGACGCTTGCGTCCATATGTAGTACGGTACGCGCGCATGCACACCTTGATCCCTTTTCTTCTCTCTTTCCCCTTCTTTCCCGCCTCTTTCACCCTGTCTCTTGAAGTCCTTGCTACCTAGTGTTGGTATGTATTTGCATGCATATTATTTAGATTCCTTGTGTGGAGCTCATACAGATACACAAAAAATTCCAATTCCTTACTTTGTTCTTTATCCCTTCGGCCCCTTCCTCCCTCTATCTCTTGATCTCCTTTACCTTTGAGAAAAGTCCACCTCAGTACTCCATATTATCTATTCATATTTTATTCTCATATTTTAGGTTTCCTATTAGAGCAGCTGTGTGATATTTAGCTAATGTATCTGTTTTATTTTACTTAATATTATGGTCACATATTTCAGAGACATTAAGAGCTATAATATATCAGTAATATTAACCATGATATTAATTTAACATTAAAAGGTCAACTAGATTTTGGATCATTTTGTGACTTTATGTTTATTCTAATATTCTTCCTGTGCTAAGCAAAACTCCCTATGCTTTAGGTATGAGTTCTCCAACTGTAAGTCACAAATTATTCAGAAAAATAACAGTTTCAGGGAACAATGAAATAAGCCTTTGTACAAATCTAAATCTGTTTTAACTGTTATCTTGGCATCCCTTTTGAAATATCTGTGTAATTAAGTTGTGGAATTTAGCACCAGGCTTTCTGATAAATATCAAAAGCTCACTCTTCTCTGGTGGAAAATGAGAACAGAAATGTCAGTAGGAGTATTTTGGCCTTCGTCTGTCTGGCTACTTGGCTTCATTGGTTACAGCATGGTGCTAATGAGGCCAAGTTCAGGGGTGGGAGCCCCTGTGCGGCTTAATTAGCTTCATACTGAGGCAAAGCTCTGCTCCAGAGCCTGAAATGGTCTCTAATTCTTGCCAGCTGTATCACCGATACAGGCAAGTTACAAAGGGCAGTAAAGCCTTCCATTATCAGCAAAAATCCATCAAAATTGATAAATAACCTTTTGATAGTGACTAGATAATTTTATTTTAAAGATTCTATTTCATAGAAACTATACATCCAAAAAGAGTATTTTCCCCTGAAGGTAAATACACAAAAATAGGTAACATTCAAGAAAGACTTCATTAGAATTTTCTGTTAACTTTAAATGCTTTTGGAAGGTTCCAATGTTTACCTTGAGAGGTCAATAGAACATAGACACAGAAACATTTAGACCTTCTAAAAGATCATTTTAATATTTCTGGCATGTTTTTACTTGTGTTTCTAAACTTTGGATATTTATGATAATTCAAAGACTTTAGCAAATATCTTTACCAATTAGTCTTTCATTTGGCTAATATCCATTAATTAAATTTGGTAGTCCTTGGAGACACCTAGAAAAAAACTAAAAAGGACACAGATCCTGCACCCAAAGAACTTGCAGACAAGTTCGAGGGGAGAAATTGAGCCATAAATGGTGAGAAGCCAAGTCAAAATATTGTAAATTTTCTTACAAAAAAACCAGATATTGAGGTGTGAGTAAAGGTGATAGGATGGGTTGGATTCGATGATCTGCTTTATACAGCTGGGAAAATGGAGGAGAAGCTGAGATATGAGCCATTAGGCAGAATCTGCTATGTGGAGGAAGAAGGTGTCGCATACTGTACATGAGGAAAACAGAAATAAGGACACAGTAAGATTGGCAAGATGCATTAGTTCACCTTCCACTATGTAACAAAAAAACTGAGGCAATCAATCAATCTATCTATCTATCTATCTATCTATTTATTATTTATAAATTTGGCCAGCTCAGCCTGCCCTGGGGGTAGGGTTGACACGGCATGTGGTGCCAGGGATCGAACTGCAGTCCCTGAGGTTGCCTAAGCTTGCCTAGGTAGGCACTTTGGACCACCGAACCATCTTGCTGGCCCTGAGACAATCAATTTAAAAAGAAGAAAGGTTTACTGTGGATCACAATTTTGGAGGTTGCTGGACATGTTTGGGTGGTTCTAATGCTTCGGGGCTTTTGACAAAGTAGTGCTTCATGCTGTAAGTTTTTGAAAACAGAAGCCCATTCAGTTTAGAGTTCTTGGGAAGCAAAGAGACAGAAGATTGCTGTCTCACAATCCCCTTGGATGAGGTGTGCCAATGACCTAAGACTTCCTTCTATGCTCACCTCATAAATTCCACCATCTTCTAAAATCTCCAACCTGATGGCAAAGACTTTGACTAGTAAGAATCTGGGAGTTATTATACATCTAAAGTCTAGTCTTGTGTGTGTGAAATATTTTGTCATCCAAATTTTGAAAAGTTTTTTTTTTTGTGTATGTTGTTGATAATGTTCAATACAACCATGTAATTCTCTTAAATTCCTCTTGAACATCAGCTTTTATGGAAATTCTAGATGAGAAGTGCATTGGTCAGGTTTTTCTTACGCTGTTTAAACACTTGACCTATACAACTCAAAGGAAGTAAAGCTTATTCATTTCACAGTGCTAGAAGTTCACTTCATGGTCAGCTGATTCTAGGTAGAAACCTCATGAAGGGAGAATGTATGGGGATAAAGCTGCCCACATTAGGGTCACCAGGAAGCAGACAACAGGACCAAGGATGGACAGAAAAAGCCAAGCCACCGAGGTCGTGTCCCCAAAACCCACCTAGACATACGCAGAGAGTATATTTAGGGTTTAGATCAAGAATGACCCCCTAAACTTTTGTGCATTCTGAGACCATACTTCAGGAAGGCTCTTGGAGAATGCAGAGCTGTAGCTCAGTGTGCTGTTAGAAGGTAGGCCCAGGTCAAGAGAGGCAAGTAATTGGGAGACTTGTCTCTATACATCACTTCCTCTCCCTCTGTTGTCTGCTTCTCAGCCATCATGACGTGAGCAGCTCTCCTCTGTGGCAAGCCTTCCCACCTTGCCTTTTCATCTTAGAACCTCTGAACTATCAACTGAGATGTCTACATTGTGAGTCAAATTAAACTTCTTTAAATTGCAGGTTTCAGGTAGCAAGTGACTAAGACAGAGTGTAAAGCCAGAGAATTGCAGTTGTTGAGGTGATTACTTAATGGTGTGGCCCAGAAGAAGAACTTTCAATGCAGCTCAATGTTTTGGTTTTGACATGGGTACCATTAGGTGCTTTTAACTTTATCTCCAGTGAGAATCACTATAGAAAGAAAAGAGCTGAAAAATTTTGCTGGTGGCCATAGAGTATACCCATCAACACTCTGAGTCAAAATAAATCCCTCTTACTTTAAGACAGAGATGTCAATTATCATGTCTCAGCAGTGAGAAAGGGGTTAAGGCAATCATTCTGCTCATCTGTTGTATGTCTCTGAAGCAGTAAGTTTGACTATCAAGATTAATGATAACAAGTCAACCCCTCCTCAACTTGACACTCAAAGTTATAGACCACATTTAATATGAACAAGTGAAGACACTAACAAGGTCACCATTCCTGGTAACTGCCTTAATTATTCTGCACACAACTGAAAATAAACTAATCCCTTCTCTAGGTTTCAACGGTCGCAGGATTGCTCAGACATACAAGTTCAAAACTTTCTCTGAAACTGAAAGCACAGGAACCATACATAGAACGCTGTGCTCAGCAGTTAACAACCTGGACACTGCTAAATTTTGAAAAGAGAAGCACATTTTCCTAAGGTAAAAATGACAAAGTCAACCTTGTTATTCCAAAAGAGAAAAAATAAGAGATAGGAGAGAATCAAATCAAAGAAAGGGAGAAGACTGGCAACACAAAATGAAGTCCTGTAGTTCCGTCTGGCATCTGGGACATATGGCACCATGATTCAGGCTCCAAAATGCATGCAAAGACTTATGCTAATTGCTAGTGACAGCCCACGTGACTTTTGTCTTGGGACAGCTATGTTTCCGGCTTGCGGTTTTCTTTATCAGGGATTCCATGTTCCTGGCTTCTCAATTTCCTCAGTTTTTCATTGCAGCTCTGGCTTGACTTTTACAGGCGCAGACTCCTGTCATGCATAGTCTACAATCTCAATGCTTCCTTTGAAATCTACACAGAAGCCTCCATCACCCTGGAATTCTTGCGTTCTTTATGCATGGAACCCTGCATCATGTGACCAATTCCAGTGTAAGCAGTAACAAGACCCCTTCAACCTCTGTCCCAGAGGCCTCTGAGGACTTTGATGGCTAAACTCAGTAAGACGAATCCTGGGGAAACAAAATCTTAATAGGGTATGTGGGAACAGGACCCCTAGATGGGGCTTTTCAAAGCAGTTTTAGAAATAAGTACATTTTGCAACCCTGAGTCTGCAATGGTTGTCACCTGCCTAATTCCCGAGATATCTTGAAGGTATCCTTCTTTTTCTCCTACTGTAGAACATTTTGGCTTCCTCTTAATGGTGTTAATAGCTTTAGTGAACCCAACTTCTTTGTACCCAACTTTACATGAAATTCTTTTTGGTTCATTGTTTAAGTTTCTCAAATATTTTAGTTCTGCTTTTGCTTCTGATCCCCACTGTAGACATGGGTAAATTTATCCAGCAATATTATGCCATTCCTCAAATATGTGGTACCTTGGAAGAATCTCCCAGATTAATTGGTTACTCACGTTTAAACTCCACCTGTGCAAAGTTTTAAGATATGAAGTTAATTTAGGCAAGTTCTTTGCAACAATCTACCATGTGTCATCTGTAATCCAGTTCCCAATAGTGTAATCAGTTTCATCTAAGCTTCATGAGCATGGTAAGAAATACTAAGATTTACCACTTTATGGAACTATATGTAGTCTTTTTAACTCATGCTTGAATTGTCCAGAACCTCTGCACAAAGCTTTCTAGGTTTATGGTAAACTTTTAAATTCTCTCCCAAACCATTTCCAATAGCTTCTGAGCTACACGTTAAACTGTAGCCACCATAACTTTAGTCTTTACAAGAATTATCTGTATTAGTCAGATTTCTGTCAAGTGACCAAATACTTGAGTTACACAACTATAGGAGGAAAGGTTTAATTTGTTACATGGTTTCAGAGGCGTCAGTCCATGAGCATCTTGCTCCAGGGCTAAACATCATGGAAGAAAGCCATGGCAGAAGACAGTGTTCCCTTTAGCACAGCCAGGAAGCACAGAGCCAGGAAGGAGGAAGAGAGGGAGGGACGTCTAGATATAGTCCCCAAAGTCATGACTCATGACCCATCCAGAAACACCACAGCTGTGCTTTACTAATTTTCTAGATCTTTCCCAGTCAACATTGCAATGAACATTCACCTTCATAACACTTCATTGATAATAATCTATAAGTTGTTGCAGCCGGGCGTAGTGGCTCACGCCTGTAATCCCAGCACTTGGGAGGCTGAGGCAGGAGGATTGATGTGAGTTCGAGACCAGCCTGGGCTACAAAAGTGAGCTCAAGGCCAGCCTGAACTGCACAGCGAGACCCTGTCTCAAAAAAAAAAAAAAAAAAAAATCTATAAGTTGTCCTTTAAGCTCATTTTTTACATAACATTTGCTTTGCTTTGTAGAAGTATAACTGAAAAATACAATTATAGATATTTAACATGTACAATGTGGTACACATAAAGCATTGTGAACTGATTGCCACATCTAGCTAATTACTCTATTATCTTTCATAATCATTTTTATGTCAGAAATCATTAAAGGCTATTCTTTTAGAAATTTTCAAGTACATTGCTACTAATCATCGTACTAAACAATAGGTATTTGGAACTGAAGTCTTCTTATATTACAATTTTGTACCTTTTGGCTAATATCTCATTTTCCATTACCAGTATCTGGTGGTTACTGTTACACTATATTTCTACAGTTTTGACTTTTTAGATTGTATATGTGACATGTCATATAGTGCTTGTATTTCTGTTTATGGCTTAATTGATTTGGCATGATACATTCTGATTTATCAATGTTGTTGAAAACAGGAGGATTTTAGTCTTTATTTTCCATTTGAAGCATTATTCCCTATATTCCATATATCATTCTATTTTTGAAATTGTAATTCTCTATGAATTTCACATTGATTGTTTGAGATCACTGCATTTGGTTTCTACACATTTGTGAATCTTTCGGTTTTATGGAGTTCTAGTTTCCTGTTATTTATTCGTACTTCCATGTTACATTGTTTGGGAAGATATTTTATATGATTTCAATTTTCCCCAACTCTGTACGACTTATCTCATAACCTAATGCAGTAATATTTTGGAGGACACACTGTGGGCACTTAAGGAGAGGATGCATTCTGCTGCTGTTGGACAGAAGGTTCTGGGCCTGTCTGTTCAGTCTATTGTTTTAGCATATAGCTCACTCTATGATTTCCTTATTGATTTTTTTGCTGCGAATATTCTATGCACTGCTAAAAATGAGTTATTATTGTGCCATGACAGGACTGCATTGCTGTCTATTTCTACAGTTTGGCCAATATTTTCTGAATATATTTACACACACTTATATTGGGTGCTTACATGTTCAAAATTTTCACATCCTCTTAATGAGTCAGAATTTTTTATACAGTGATTTTTGTGTTTCATTACAGCTCTCAACCTGAAACCTACATTGTCTGTGGGACATGGCTGCCCCTCCTGTTCTGTTTTACATTGTCACAGCATATTATTTCTACTCCTTCATTTTTAGTGTATATCCTTAAATCTTTTTCTTTTCCCTCTTGGATAGTCTGGAGATTGAACCAAGGGTCTTTGCACTGAAGTATATCCTCAACTCTTTTATTTAAGACAATGATCTACACGGATTGTGAAATAATACCTTAGTAGAGGAAAAGAGACCCAAGGGAAATTTAGCTAAATTTCTTATTTATTGATTTATATTAGAAGTGAAATAAAATCGGCTACTAGGGAACATTCCAAGTTCACTTGGTATTTTTTTCTCTTTAGGTGAGAAACTTATAAAATAATTTATGCCTCCATTTGTACCTTTTGTTCCTGCCCTTGTTAGCCAGTGACATTTTAACTTTAAAGGAAAGGTAGTCCTTCAGGGCTCAGCCACTCTGTGTCACTTGAGAGTCCTCTCATTGCCTAAAATGAACTAACTAAGAAATGCTGATTTTACTTCATGGGTACAGGCTTGGAAAGGGGGGTAAAAGAAGCCAAATTAAGAGCTACTATGTTTTACAGAGACTTTAAAGACTAGGTTGAAATGATCTTTTAGCTTGCAGAATTATCGTAAGTTCACCAGCTTGATATCGCTCACTCTCATGAATAAATTATTTGGATTGGTTTTGTGTTCTTCTCCAGGGAGGAATGTATTCACCTTGTAATTATTAGGCAAGATATAAGATAGAACTTGATCATGATGTTACACTACAATATATAACTCTACTCCCGTTCTCAAGGAATGCTTCTGGTTTACCCCAGGGCTCTCCTCCCAAGTCAGGGCACGGTCCTCTCCTGCAAACAAGGGGCAGCGATGGCTTGCATATGTTCCCCTGGCAGTGCTGATCAGCCCTTGTCGTGGCTTCCAGGAAAGAATGAGCAATCACTGCGTGCAGCTCCCTGCCTAGCTTTGCCTCCTGGCAAGAGGGTACAAGGCTCTCCTCAGTAACTGTGATAGTTCCAAGGCAGACGCTGAAAAAAAAAATAGAGCAGAGCACCTCTCTGGCTTTCCACTAGCCACTCCAGACCACGTTTAATAATCGCCACAGTCTGGTCTAATTTGCGATGGAAAAAAACTTGAAAGAGTGGCGATATCTCACATCTCTTTCTGCCTCTGTCTTCAGGTTGAGGGCTGCTTATTGTTTAAAATATGTTGTCAAGGACATTGCTATTGTCTTCTTTCTCAGTTTACTATTTATCTGATCTCCATTCCAGAAACCTGGAAATATTGATGTACAATAAACCCAAGGGTCGTGAGAGTGGCCACAGCACTGTGATATTTCATATTATGTTCAGGCAGCAACTAACTGACTTAATCTAATATTTAAAAAACGTTTGATCAACCAATTTATTTGGTACAACATCTTACTATGCAGCTCAGATTCACAGTGATCCTCTTGTCTCAGCCTCTCTGCCGCTGGGACTACAGGTGTGTGCAAACATGTCCAGTTTCGGTGGCCGGCTCCGGGCAGAGCTGGCACGTGGTGCCCAGGATCGAACCCGAGTCTTTACGTTTGCCAGTCAGGTGCTTTGACCACCGAGCTATCTCCCTGGCCCAACTGGTTCAATCTAATATGTAGGCCTCATATGAACCTTAGTTTTATTTCTTCAACTGAGTTGAAGATAGAGTTCAGAGAATACAGGATGTGTCACAAAGGTATCTAATGTTTTTAGTGGTCTTAGCCTGTGAGGAGAAGCTTTTTCACTACCGAAGAGAAATTATTTAGAGGAGAGAATTCAGACACAGGTTTCAGACTGGCCTAAGGTCTAGGCTTGCTCATGGGTAGGTTGTGTATGCTTGCGGGTGAGCGTGGGTACGTGTGTGTGTGTGTGTGTGTGTGTGTGTGTGTGTGTGTGTGTGTGTGTGTGATGTTGATTTGCAAGAACACGGGCTTGTAGCCAGAGTCTTCAGAATGAGAGGAAGGCTGGAAGGAAAGGCCAGGTAGCCCTCTCCCCTTGAGGGTTGTTCAGAAAAGCTGCATAATGGAGTCCTCTTCTGTGCATCTGTGTTCCCAAATGTTCCCAGTAGCTTTTTTAGGGGAGTCTCATGATTTGGGATTAGGTTTTCTTGGTATAAGACCATATTGTAAATGTGTCTTCCTTTGAATTGTCACCTTTTTTATTTTGTCCTTTATAGGACCAGGGTTTGAATTCATGACCTTGCACTTAGCAGGCAGGCACTTGCACCAAGGTGCTATCTCCCAAGCCCCTGAATTGTCACTTTGAAACTTATATATTTCCTAATCTTTAGACAAGGCAAATTGAGGCTTGTGGGCAAGTGAATCTTACACATTATTAGGTGTTCTTTTGCAAAAAGGATGTAAACCTGGGAACACAAAATTATCTACCTAGAAAAAATTTTACTAGATTAAAAATTTTAAATGCTGGCACTAGTGAAATAGCTCAGTGGACTAAACACCTGCTTAGGCAAGGTCAGGGATTGGGCTCTATTCTCTGGCACAGCATGCTGTACCAGCCCCATCCCCCGGGCATGGTGGCACATGCCTATAATCCCTGTGCTGGAGAGCCAGAAAACAGGAGGACCACTGTGAGTCTGAGCTGCATAATGGATCCCGTACCAAATACACACACACACACACACACACACACACACACACACACACTTAAAAAACAGATAAATAGTGGGCTGGGAGATAGCTCAGGGGCACAAGTGCAAGGTCCTGAGTTCGATCCCCAGTTCCAAAAAAAAAACCAAAGCAAAAAACCAGATAAATACTGAAAAAAAATCACAAACCTCAGAGAAAATAATACTTTTACAATGTCTTTTTCCCCCTACATATCTGGCGCTGTGGTCTTTGGCCGTGTGGTAATGATTTCTTAAGTGTTTTCTCTGAATGAAGTAAAGGTTATCCTGTCCTGTAGCATGGTTGATTTATGTATTTTTACAACAGTGACAATTTTTAAAAAATTATTTTGTCATTGTTACTTGTTATTGGGGATGCCATGCACATTGTAAATATTTTTGTTAATTTGGGGAAAACATCTATGAAGAGACTTTCACCTACATTTTGTAAGATTCAGGGTTTCAAGTGCATTACCTTCTCATGCTGCAAGCTCAGCTGTGCTTGGCTCTCAGTCTCTGCTTCACTCCTTGGAGTTTCCTCTGCCTCACTTGCTGTAGAATCCAGCCCCAGGTACCGGAGCATCAATCCACAGGGTGGCTCTGGGCCCTGTCTTTTTCTGTTTTCTTCAGTGAGTAAGCATAAAGCTGAGTGAGGATTCATGAAAACTATTTTCTACCAGAACTTCCAGGATGATTTAAGCTACTCACAAACCTGGTGGTGACTTAAAACTAGATCAGTATGTGTCACACACACACACACACACACACACACACACCTGTTTCCAAATTACCTGGTTTTCATTCCTGATTTAATTACTTTTTACTCGTTGCTCAGACAAATACCCGACACTCAAAATGAAGGAAGGAATGCTTTATTAGCTCACAGTTACTGGAGGTTTCAGTCCATATTTGGCTGGCCCAAGGCTGAGTGGAGCAGGACAGAGAGCATCCGGTTCATGGCGGCAGAGCACCAACAAAATGGTGACAGAGGCAGCCAACCAAACAGGGCAGCAGAGCAACAGCTCTAGCCTGTCTCTCTGTCTCTATATTCCTATCAGGCTCCCTGCCTTAGGATATCCATCCTAGACCACACCCATAGTCCCAGCCCTACTCAGACTGATAATTCCATCAGTATTAAAACACATAATCCCAGTGACTCATGAGTCACGTCTCAGTCTATAGAAGTCCCCGCCCAATGGCTACATGAGGCTTTGGGGGGACAACTAGACATAAACCATAACAATTCCACTCTCAATGAGTCAGAGTCAGTCTTAAACCTTGGAAACTGAGGACCCTCTATTTCAGAGGGTCTCTTGTTTGGTCCCTTCTCATAAGAGGGAGTCTTAGTCCACAGGCAAAGGAATCCAGAGGTTCATAGGACTTTTTCCCACCCACAAATGATTCCTAAAATCTCTCTCCCTGCACCCCTACGACCATAAGTCAGATACCTGGGTCCATGGCACTTTCTGTAAACTCTGTGTATATCTTTCATGGTTCAGTCTAGTTGCATAGGTCCTATGCTTAAAAGGGCTATGTGAGGGGTAGAGGCGAGTCAAATATCTCTACAGATGAAGCTCTTTTTGGGCCATCAAGCATCCAGAGGAATGCTACCTGGTAGCCTGGAGCCTGAAATACAGAGTAGAGGGGAGGCAGGCTGAGGGGAGTCTTACTGAAGAGAAATATCAGGGAGTTGAACCTTGGTGGTAAAAATAGTCTGTTTCTCCATTTTACACAAAATTAAGACTATGTAAATATCTAAGCACCTTCCAGGCCCTTAGAGAGTATCTGAGCAGCATGAGGTCCTGAGGATTGAGCAGAATTAGCATCACAGTAAGTCTCCTCTGTTCTGTGCCTGTAATGAAATGTACATGGGAACACTCTGCCTCTTGGCATCTCATAATAAACCACACCACATCATCTTCCTATTGAGAAACACCTAAGGAACTTACATTTTTTAAAAATATCCATTTTATTTATCCCAAATTCTCAGTATGAGGGCAATCTGAGCAATACATCTGTCACTCACTCCTTGCCAGGGTGGATGAGGCTGATCTGGCTGGCTGGGCAAGTGTCCCTTTCCTCACTTACCGATCTGTGCATGTACACCTGGAAGAAGGACCTCTTTGGTCAAGGGTACGCACATAACAGCGCTTCTCTGATAGAGCTTCCAAATAAGCTCTAAAGGTGCAAATTCCATTAGCTGGTGAAAATGACTAGCTTTAAGCAATAATGAGAAATTCTACATTATGTAATAAATAAAATAAGTCAGTCACGAGAAGATACATGAATATATATATATATATATATATATATATATATATATATATATATCTTCTAAAGTAGTCAGGTTCACCAGCTTAGACTAAAATGGTGATTTTCATGGGCTGGAGGGAGACAAGCAAGAGGATACATATTAGTAAGCAAACAGTCTCAGTCAATTGGGATGAATGAGTTCCAGAGATCTGGTATAAAACATTATTCCCGTAGTCAACAATAATACATTGTACACTAAAAATTTGTTAAAGATTAGATCTCTGATTACGTATTACTACCACAGAAACATACAGAGAAGCCAGAAGCTAAAAGGTTTCTGATTAGGCAAAAACAAACATGAAATTCATTCAAGTTCCTATATTGTAGAGTTTGTCAGCCTTTACCATAGTGGCTATGTATGTGTACCTTTACAGCAAGATTTTAAAATATTTTTATTACTCAATTATGGCATATTAAAGGTATCATATCAGAAAGGAATAAAGTCAGGGTGCTGAAGGGAGCTTCTCAGAAAAGTAGAAAGACATGATTGTGAAAAACTTGCCGAAATCGAAATTATTCATCCAAAATTATACTTGCTGAATATTATGCGCTAGAAACATTTTTTTTTTTTTTTTTTTTGTATTTCCAGGGAAGGGTCTACAGGGTGTTCAGGGTCTCACTGCTAGACTGGATTTGTAGCAATCCGCTCATTTATAGCCTCTTAACAGCTGTGATTTTCTGCTTGCAGGTTCTTTAATCTTCTGAGCTATTTGGCTAGGCCCCCAGAAACTGTTCTTGATAGTAGGGTTATACCTATAAAAATACAGTCACAATTTCTCGTCATCAAGGTATTTGTGCTTCAAGTAGGAGGTAGTGGCCTAAGGGATTATCTTTGTAGGCCATGTAAGATGAGCTCTACTGGATTTAGTAACATTCAGTTTATGGGTGACTATACCACGAATGCAGTTTAGTTGAGTATAATGCTTATTGTGGCCTATTTAAGAGAAAGTAGTGGAGGAAAGGAAAGGGAAAGCATCTATGGCACACTTTACAAAATATTTTTCTCTAGAGGTATAGAGCATTATGGGACAGAATGTGAAGGGAACGTAGGGGCACTTAGTTATCGTAATGAACAAAATATTTTTATGTTGTATAATAGCGGAAAGCATTCAGTAGAAAGGGAAAACATGAATGATCATAATGAGAGCATAAAGAATTGTTGCAGAGTTGCTTAAAAAAAAATAAAGTTAAGTATTAGATGATAAAGGCTACTGGTGAGGTAGGAGGTTGGTTCCTGCAAGGAGGAAAGGAGGAGCAACACAGGCAGAAGGCAGGAGTCAGATCCTCTTGATTAGATTAACGGACCGTGGGAACGTTGGAATTGTTTTCCGAAAAACTAATCCAAAGCTAAGCCATCAACTGAGAAAGAATTGTAAAAATACTAATGCTTGAGAAAAGATAAAATGTAATGAAACAGCCCTTTATTAAATCTGAAGAACGAACAGATAGAGAAAAATGTAGTAAGCTTATGGGCTGGAGATTTTTAAAGGCTTGATTATGGTTAGAGACTATGGGCTTAATGTAAGACTGTCCTCCGTGCGTGCGTGCGTGCGTGCGTGCGTGCGTGCGTGTGTGTGTGTGTTCTAAGATTTTTCTATTCTAGAGGAAAGCTTGAAGTTGGTACAATATAGATTCTTTATGAAAAAAATAAAAGCAGGAGAGCTGAGAGTGTTCAGAGGAATGGGAATACTGAAAGAATTTAAGGAAGACACAATAGTAAGACAATTAAAAATATGAGGTCAATTAACTGCGTATTAATGGGGTAAGAATTTGCAGGGATTATAATCCAAAAAGGGAGATTATGACTAGATTACTGGTGCAATACAGAGAGTTTACAAGGAAGCAAGCAATGAGACTCTTGGTTCTAGTAATGACAGAAGCAAGACTTTACTGAGTAAAAGAGATTGTTCTATGTATGAAGAGCAGTAACAACAAATTTAAATCTTAGCACTTTTGAGCATAGCTTATTGAGCATCTGACTATTGAAGAAACACTGCAATGCCATAACTTTTAGTGCATTTTGTAAGTCAGAAATATAGCAAGTATTTCAGAAATATTTTATTTGATAATTATATATTTGTATGTGTTGTTATTTGATGCTTAAAGTACAGCAGATGTGAGTCTAAGTATAATTATCTTGATGCACTGAATAAAATCAGTATATATTTAATTTGCTTTGTTCCCACACTGGGTATTCAGTCCAGGGCATCTCCAGATCTTATTTTATCTTGTGTCATTTTATAAGACAAATCCTCTTGATTTGCTTTCCAGGTTGCTGGAATTACTAGGAAATGCTGTCTTATCCAGTTCCATTCACATTTACTATTTTATTTATTTTACAATAGAAAAAGTGGTTAATTAATCATAGACAAATATTGTTCATAAATTCAGTACTTACCTGAGGTAAAATTCTTATCAGAATAGAATGTAAGAAAACTATATAACTTCATAGAAGATCTCTATGATAACTTGCATAGAGAAGAATACTTGTATCATATTTTGTTTGAGCTCCTACCAGCACAGTGAGAGAAGACAATGTTTAACAATTGGGAAAAAGAAACGAAAACTTTCTCTATTTGACTTTAATATAATTACCTATGTCAAAAATTCAAGAAAACTTGTATAAATCTACTACAAGTATAAAAGAGAAAAATAAATTCCTGTAAATAAATGAGGATGCAAAAGTTATTTGTATGTTACATAACATCTTACAATGGTGACAGTCCCTTCATGCTATCAGAAACTTCCTTGAGCCATCAAAATTGTGAGATGGCAATAAATACAATTCTACCACCAAAGCAACAGAACCCAGCAACCAGCAATAGCACTTCTTGATTGTCAATCCCAAAAGACAAGTCAAAGCCTTGAAAACTTTATCTAAACTACATATAGCTTACAAAGGAGTAGAAATCTGAAAACAAAAGAAGTTTGACAATTTGCTATAAAAGTAAAATTCTATGTAAAATAAAGATATTCACAGACATAAAACCCAAATAGTCAAGAAGTAGGTAAGATTTTTCTGCTTCAGTAGTCAATAGCACGGGAGCTGGGGAGATGGCTCCGAGGCACAAGTGCCTGCTGGGCAAGTGCAAGGTCGTGAGTTTGAACCCCGGTCCCACAAAAAATAAATAAATAAGTAGTCAATAGCACAATAGGACATGAAACCCAATGGCAGTCAAAATAAGAGTGCCAAAGATGCCCTCAGGAATTGTAAATGTGTTGAGTTAAGAAGCAAAGAAGAAGTAAGATTATAAAGGGCATTAGGTGATGATGATCGCAATGCATAATAATAAAATCATGTTTGGAATACCTATTATTATGGCCTTCTAATAATACACTACTTCTAGTGTCATTATCGCTACACTTTCTCAAGTAAATGTTTGCATAAAAATAAAAAAAGAAAGTTAATAGAATATGAGATAAGGAAAAAGGACCATAGAAGTGTATCAGTACAATTTTCTAAATGCCTACATTAAAAAATATCTATGTACATGAGGTTTTACACAGAATGATATCTGTCTCAGACTCACTAACTAGATTAAAGAGCCTATAAATTTTTGGACCAGCCAAATAGCTCAGCAGATTAAAGCTCCTGCATGCAGGTGCAGACACTAGGGTTCAATCCCCCAGCCGGCCATGCCGGCGCTGCCCCTGGGAAGTGCTGAGATGGCAACTGAGCCTGGGTGTGGTGGCCCACAGGTAATCCCAGCTCTTGGGAGCCTGTACGCCGGTGGATCACTATGAGTCCAATCTAGTAGTGAGACCCTGAATATCCTGTACATCCTTCCCTAAAGTACAAAAAGAAAGATAGAAAGAAAGGAAAGAAGGAAGGAAGGAAGGAAGGAAAGAAAGAAAAAAGGAAAATCAGTTTTTGTCTATCAAGACCTCTTCATCCAGGAGTATCTGAAGACTTCGGTTGGGCCCTTTCTTTCCGTCCAAGTTGGGTTTTCCTAAATGTTCACCGTCTGAGTTCAGTGGTCTGGGTTTGCTGCTTCCAAATTAAACTCAATGTGAGAGTTTGGGCTGAGCTGGCTGAGCTTCCATGCACCATTCCTTCCTTCGCGTCCCACTCTTCTGCAGGGACAGGTCAAGGGGAAAGCCACAGCTCACCACTCCCCAGCTAAGGCCTCACAATCCTTTCTGTTTGATTTGGGGAACCATAAAGATTTTTTGGGCTTTTGCTTTCCGCTCAACATATTTCTCTTGACTATTGTTCCCCAACCTCTCACTTCCACCCTCCTCTTGGTAAGTGTGGGGATAATTATTCTAAGTAAATGAAAGTACATTCTACTTATTCATTTCTTACTGTGATGGGGCACTGGTACCAGTTCAGTTTATGATTCTCCTCTTTTCAGCATATGCTGAAGAATAATGCACAGTTTTGAGGAACAAGATTCTCGCTCAGTCTTCAAAGGAAACTGTACTGTTTGGAAGGAAGTTCAAGCTGTTTGAGTTATGCCTACATTCATAAATATTTGCCTAAGCAATTTTAGCATTATTTGTGCTCTTACATTTGCAAACACCTAAACACAGAGAACTTCACTAGCCCCACCAAAGACACACTCTAAAGGGATTGAGGTATGAAAAGACAGCAGTTATGTTCTGGAGCCGTCTCAAAGGCTGGAGGGACAGGGCTGAAGCTGTTAATCCTGTAGTGGGTCATCTTCACAGCGCCAGGGCTTGTCTGGAGGATACGCGATCCTGTCAATTACAAGGGTGGTCTAAATAACGCCGGTGTCGTCAAAGAACAGCTCTTGTTGCTAATCCTCCTGAAGTCCCCTGGACTTTGCTGTGTGCCTGCGTCTTTGTGATTGGAGTGGAGCTGAATGAGCCAACATGACAGCCTACAATTGCAGCTTTGCACAGTCTGCTGTGTACTTGGGCTGTGTCCATAGGTTTCGTTGTGAATTGCTGGGAGCAATCAAAGAGCATTTGTTTCCCCAAATGGTTCTATATCCTTGATAGATCTGAGTCCCAATGGCTCTCTCGGTCTGTTCAGCAAAACGTACTTAGGATACCAGTAGCCAATTAATCAATACGTTGAAATCAGACGAGGGGCCATTTCATATCACAGTGATATTCATGCTATTTGAAGAAATCCCATGCATAGAACAGTAGCAGATGTTTTTCCTTCCCGCTATTGACAGATCAGCATCCAAGCCTTAAAGCACACTTGGTGGAATGTAGATCAGTGTGAGGAAATCAGTGTGCATTTAGAAGCTCTTTGTGGGGCTTCATGTTTTGAGAAACGGCGCTTTCTTTAGAAACACTGTCGGAGCTTCTGCGGAGAGCTGCAGCTGTTTGGAAGCGCTCAATAGAGATGATTCAAATGGAAGGAGCATCGTAGTAGGAGGAAGAAGGGTTCAGACGCGCTTGGCTCTCTGGTTACTGAGTTTTTAGAACCAAGATTTAGATTCTAGAAGAGTAGAATCCTAAGTGAATGTGGCTTCCCAAAGATCGAACAACACAGAAAAGAGATTGTAACTACCACTCACATTTGCCTTTATATTTATGTTCTGTATTATTACTGTTGTTTTGGTATCATGTTGTTACTGACTTTTATATTTAAATATATATATATATATATATATATCATAAATTCCTTTATTAAGAATGAATACAATGTATGAAAAGCTCATATATATCTGGATAGTGCTAACAAAGTTATCTTTCTTTGTTTCTCTGATAAGACCGCATCTTGGAAATAATTTGGTTCTAAGAAATCTCTTATTCAGATCTGATAGAGGATCAGGAAGGCCAGTCTCTGAGGAAAAGCTGTCACTGTTCCACACAGGAATCTTCAGAGCATTTGGAAAGAGGTGGACCCTGGGTGTGTATCTGTGCTTGGTGGATCCCAACCTGGTAGCCAGGATACTGCAGACAAAGGACTCACAGCCAGAGCCAGGGACAGCCAGCCAATTGTATTTTCTCTTCTTCTTTTCCCCAGATGTTATCTTAGAGCAGAAAAATTAAAAGAAACAGGGGCCGGGAAGGTCGCTCAGTGGAATAAGCACTTGCCTGGCAAGCACAGCATCCTGAATTCAATCCCCAGTACCACACATGCAAACAAACAAACAAACAAACAAACAAACAAAACAAAGGATATCAAATTTTCAGATAAATGAGTTAATTATTTGAAAAACATGTGAATACTAGGTGGAAAAACCATGAGGACATTTAAAAACAAAATACATAATGGCTTTTTCAGGGTTCCCTACAACTCAGATTAGGATTTGGGTCTATCCTTGTGAAAGAGGTTTTGGTACAATTATCAAGAAAGTCGAAGCCGGGTGTGGTGGCTCTTGCCTGTAATCCCAGCACTTGGGGGCCTGAAGCAGGAGGATCGGTGTGAGTTTGAAACCAGCCTGAACTGCATAGTGAGACTACCTCAAAAAGACGAAAAAAAAAAAGGAAGTCGGGAACAAGAAATACTGATCAAGGGTAAATAAACGTAAATAGAAGCAAAGGACTCATGAATCTAGGTTTTTCTTTTGTGCATATATTTTCTTTAAGTAATATATTCTATATAAAATAAAGTCCGATTTTGAAAGCCGATGTTTTAATAATACGGCAAAAGAATAGCAGGGTATATGCCAGTAGGCCAAAGGTTGTACTTCAGGAACAAGTTTTGTCTCTGTGCCTGTTTCCTCATTTTTAAAGAAAGGGATTAGATTATAGAACTCATAAGATTCTTCGTACTACAATATTATGCTATGTACACAGGAGGTCTTCAGCATTTAGACTCTAATAAAATGAAACAATTAAAGCCAATGACAAAAATGTTTCCTCTGTCCTTAGAACTAGCCTGTAGAATTCTGTGAATATCAAAGTCATTCATTGCCTTTCTTTGGTAGTAAAGAATTATTCTAGGCAGGTACTTTGTCTAAACCTTGGATTTTCCAATGAAAGATTTAACCCTTGTTTGACCCTTGGAAGGGAACCTGTTAGTCCTAGAGGCTATTTGATAAAAGAGCATTTATTTACTTGGAGGCTTTAACCCAGGCCAAATTGTCTGTGCTAACAAAGATATTTATGGTGAGGACTTCAGGCTGACTTCTTGAGTTTATTGCAGGTAATGGAGGCTACAGCCAGCGGGGTGAGAGAGTAGCTGCAGCAATATGATTCGTGCTTGCTAAAGACCCTGGACTCCAAGGTTTTTGTGAGTGTCCCTGGCTTGCTCATTCCAGGAATCTTGTCCCACATTGCAGATGAGAAGATTAAGGGGCGCACCAATGACTTCCCTGGGAGAAGTCACCTGGGAACTTGTACACGGAGCCTCCAAGAATGCTCCAGTGAGAATGCTCCCTTTGCAGTTGCTGATGTTAACCTGCATCATTTTCTGTTTATTATGTGTTCTTGTTTGCTTATGTTGAGAGGCAGACTCTCACAATGTAGTCTAGACTGTGCTCAGATTCAAGACATAACCCAGGCTGGCTCCAAAATGCAGACCTTCCCGCCTTACACTCCCAAATTCTGGGATACCTAGGCAGTTGCTTAGTCTTCTGAGCTATCTCTTAGCCCTTCCTCTTCTATGTTTTGTCACAAATCATCACTGCAAAAAGAAATCATTGTCCATGTGATCTCCATATTGGAAAAGACTCAATCAGCAAAGTGTTTATTATATTTGTTCTCTAAAGAATAACATTACTTTGTTTGTGAGGAGACAATGCTAATGCATCTCACTGGGCCAACTGGTAGCTTTCTAGTAAAAAAAAAAAAAAAGTTAAATTTTTATCGGGTATCACAACTTGAGAATTATTAGCTTAAACTTCCTTCTGTGTAGAATTCAATAGCAGAAAGGAGAGGAAGGACAGAGGATTTTATTAGCATAGAGCCTAACAGTGTTGCAGTCTGTCAGTGACTAAGTGACATTTTTTTAAACATCAGAAATTCCTTGTGTAATAGGACTGTTTTACTTTTCTCATGGCTGCTACAAAATACCTAGCACCCTCATTAAAGGAGGAAAGATTCACCCACTGCACAGCCTGAAAAGGTTTCAGTGCACAAATGACTGGATGTAAGGCAGAGGAGCACGGCCAAGAAGAAACTGTTCATGGCACGGCAGGCAGCAGGCAGCAAGGCAGCAGGAAGCAGCAGGCAGCGAGTAACTGGGAATGCGGCTCTTTCTGTCCCTTTGTATCCCATCCAGGCTATCAGCCTATTGATTGGTGTCACCTACATGGACTTCCATTTTCTATTTGTACCCATAATCCCAGTATCTGACACCTTAGATCCTGGGACCTCCCAAAATTTACACCTGTGAGCGCATGAGTTTTAGAGTGTGCCACTGTCTTACTTACTGTTCTCTTGCTGCTGGGACAAACACCTGACACTCAAAATGAGGGAAGGAAAGTTTATTTAGCTCCAAGTTACTGGCTTCAGCCATATTCAGCTGGCTCCAAGGCAGGGAGGTACATGGCAGAGGGCAACGTTTCATGGTGGCAGCTAAGAGCAAGAGTGCCCAGGAGGATGGCTCAGTGGTCTAAAGTGCCTGCTTAGGAAAGCTTGGGCGGCTGCAGGGACTGCGGTTCGATCCCCGGCACCACATGCTGTGCCAGCCCTTCCCTGAGGGCTGGCTGAGGCCATAAAAAGAAAACAAACAAAAGTTCTTTAAAAAAAGAAAGAACGCTGCAGGAGAGAGCTAGCAGCAGCTCAAGCAGCTGACTTCTCTTCCTTTCTTACATTGAAATTCAAATCACCTGCCCCTTGGGTGGTACAGCACCCATTTCCACAATAATCAATTACAAATTCCAGAAGCTGCCCCATGACTGCATGAGGCTTTGTGGGGACACCTATACCCAAACCATAACCACCATCTAGACATGAGGCATAACTAGGACTTTAGCGCAACCAAACAGTATGGCACTTGTTGATATTTCTGGTCGACTCAGACATATTAGAATAGGATAATCCTTGCAACTTAGGCTCTCCCACTGGAACGTCACTACAACCTCTAAAAAGATTGAACCTGAAGTCTTTAACACTTAGTTCAACAAGGTTGTAGATGTTTGTGGCTCATAGATCACGATGAAGCACGCGAAGTTCTCAGCCTTGCATGTACCAGGCCAGTCACTGTGGTTGCTTATAGCTGGCTTGGTTGTGATATGTCCGAATAACTTATTTGCTCTGTTGTGTACATCTCTCCCCTGAGTGGGAAGACAGTCAGCATCAAATGCTTGTGTGCTGAGATTTGCGCAGCTAAGTGGAAGAGTAGACATCTGATGTCTGCTAATGAAAAGCTGAATGTGTGTTTGGTGAAACCTGAGCTCATGTTGACTCCTCAATTTATTTCTCCAAAGAACTACCTTCAGTTGCCTTTCCATATATCTCCTTTGCTTTTTTATGAATATTAAAGGTAAAGCAAATTTCTTGTTGCCAAAGATTTTGTTCATCTGTTTTCTCTGTCATGAGGTTTAGACATAAGCTTTAATTTTGGCCAATTATATGTAATGGCAGGTTTGGGAGCAAATTCAAGGACAGCCTTAATCTTCTTGACTGAGTACAGGTCACTGCTTTCTCTTTTATTCTGCTGTCTAGCGTGCAGATGTGACCGTTGGAACAGTACTGGGAGCCAAACTGAAACCCAAAGAACGTTCTTTGTGATCCAGGGTGGCAAATTAGTGAAATGAAATAGGCCCACATTTACGCAAGCTTCCTACAAATCCATACTAGTGGTAAACTGTCTTCCTACAAATTGCTTTACTTGGAAAGAAATTAGATGGGGCAGGGAAACAGTTTAGTAGAATAAGTGCTTGCCTGGCAAGTGAAAGGCCCTGAGTTCAATCTCCAGTATTAGAAAGAAAGAAAGAAAGAAAGAAAGAAAGAAAGAAAGAAAGAAAGAAAGAAAGAAAGAAAGAAAGGAAGAAAGAAAGAAAGAAAGAAAGAAGTTATTATGTACTTCTACTCACTATCATTAGGAAATTTCCTTTTATTTTCAGCTGAACTTGGTTTTACTTAAACAATTAAATTTCTTTTTAGTCCTATGATTCTAAGTATACTTGACTATATTAATTCCTGCAAATCTAATTATGATAATGGAGCAAACATCAAAGAAGACCTCTAATAATTGTTAGTTATAAAATTATCATTGCAATTCATTTAACATAATTGTGTTATATATTAAAAAAACTCAGAATAGATCATTGCCATCAACTAGATGTATAGATTCTTGTAAGAGGTATCTCGAATATTTCCTTTCCTCTCCCTCCTATAAAACCATGCTCATAGGATTTACCAGGTTTATTGTGTGGTAACATACACAAAGTACCTGTCAATCAAGGGAGCTCCATAAATATTAACAACCCCTCGAAATTCATTTCCTTATAACCTGTCAGTTAATCTTTGTGTCATTATTGCTTTCGCTATTGCTTTGCACAGAACAGACATCAAATAAATGACTCCCTATTAAAATAAGACAAAAACTCAATAGGGTCTTTTAGCCACATATTCTGGCCTATCTTGTCATTTTTCTCATCTTTCAAACGACATAAAATATTCCACAGATGTGCCGAAATAACGGGGATCACAGTCTCCTATTGGGTGGAATCTGTGTTTGATTCCCTAGTGTGTAAGAAATACAGAATTGCTGAGTACAAAACATCAGTTAGGGATAAATACTGGCATGATAGTTATATAAACATGGGGATCACCATTTTTCTGAATGGCACATATAAAGTGGAGTCAATAAGCTGAGAACAATCATTTCTGTATCATAACCTTGAAAACAGTTCAATGAACATGTCTTAACAAATTAGGTAATTTTAATATCACAATTATATACTATCTTTAAAGGTTTGTGCTTTCCTGTGAGAAAATCTGGAGCTGAGAAGAGCTGAAGGACATTGTAGGATGTAGGCCTCTCTCTCTCTCTCTCTCTCTCTCTCTCTCTCTCTCTCTCTCTCTCTATCTCTATCTCTATCATCTCCCTCTCTTTCTCTCTGCCTTTGGGACAGGGGATACAGGGTCTTACAGAGTCTCATTACATAGATCAGACGCACAGTGATTCTCCTGTTTTCAGCCTCCCAAGTGCTGGGATTACAGGTGTGTGCCACCCTGCCCAGTCTCAATCCCCCTCTCAGTGGGCCCCAGGGCAAGCCTGGGATAGAACCCTGGCTGCTGTGCTTTGCCGAAGGAGGCGCTTTAGTCTGCTGAGCTATCAAGCTGCTCCTCTCTCTTTGCTGATAGAGGAATTTGAACCCAAAGTGGCCTGAACCTTTCACATGGTAAAAAGAAAAAAGAAAAGAAAAAAAAATCTTATTTAATGACCTATGGGGTGTATTATAATTCTCTTTTTGTTCTTTTCTCAATAGTTTCAAAGCAGAAAGATTTGGTGTGATCAGAAAGCTCTATGCATCTTTCTTCATTTCCTGTGGTTCAGAGAGTATATTTCAAATGTGAGGAGAGGAGAGGGTTTGGAAGAATACAAGGGGCGGCAAAGGAGGTGAGAGAGAGGTGGAAAACTTTCTTCATCACTTTTCTAAATTATTTCTCTGAGAAATATCAGACCTCTTCACCCCTCAGTGCACAGCACTGAACTCATCTCTAGTTTGAAGGAAAAATTAACCTTACTCAAACAGTGACAAAATATCAGAGGGTCTGTGAGACCCTCTTACTCCAAAATGACACATCCTTGGATATTCTTTTCTTCCTTTCCAGGACTCACTAAAACGGAATAAAAGTCTCAAAAGTCTAACTCACAATGCTGTAGGAAAGTTTTAAAAAATTACTAGACTACTTGGAAGGCATTAGGAATAAATAGAATACGGAGAAAGAAAAAACCATAGCGTTCTCAAGGCTCAGCAGAGCAGGAAGTAAGGGCTGTGCTTTTCAAGGACTTGCGGCAACCTTTAGGGTCAACATCTTCCCTGAGGAAAGTCATGGGCAGAGCTGCTGAGCGTTGCAGGAGCTCTTTATGGACTCTGTACTGGACACCAGCATCAAACTGGATTTGAACAAAACCCAGACATTATTTCTGTTTTAACTGAAATTAATTGAGCTTTTAGCCACTTTCTGATAGCTAGATAGGCTACGGTCGGGACTTTATTAAGAAAGTGTTTGAGAGTAGGATTTGAGGAGTGGGTTGTCTTGAAGAGGGGAGACCAGGCCTGGACAGCAGAGCCTGGGTGGACAGTCCAGGTAGGGGTGCCTGAGGACCTGTGCCATCCTCACACAACCTATCTCTTCTTCCTGTCCAAGATGAACAACCCCTTCTGTTCCCAAAAGCCTGAGTAACAGCACAAAGACTGCCCTGAGAGCAGGTTCCATGGGTAATTTTCTCACAGTGATGGATTTGTTTATTCTGTCCACATCTGTGCTATCAACGTCTTAGGAGAAATTCCTTCCCAAATGTACTCTGACAAGTACTAGTGTTACTCGCATTAGGGAATGACACTGTGTTGTGCGTATACTGGGACTCTGCACAAATACGAACTTTATCGAAGTCACTGCACTGGTGAGTCATTTATACTCATAAAGCGTAAAATGTTGACCCTTCCTGAGACACTTGACACTCATACTGAAAATGCTGAAACACTAGAAGTAACAATCAGCCACTGATTACTAATCAGCCCATTAGATAACTCAGTGAAGGGGCCCGGCGGGATGGCTCAGTGGCCTAAAGCGCCTGCTTGGGAAAGCTTGGGCGGCTTCAGGGACCACGGTTCAATCCCCGGCACCACATGCTGTGCCAGCCCTGCCCTTGGGGTGGGCTGAGCAGGCCATAAAAATAAATAAACTAACAAAAGTTCTGAAACAAGAAAAAAAAAAAAAAAAGATAACTCAGTGAACTAAGCACCTACTTAGGCAAGCTCAGGGGCCAGGTTGGATCCCCAGCACCGCATCTCACAGTGGCCCTGTCCACAGGCACACGGACCCTGTGACCGAGTCCAGCTGTGGTGACCCATGCATGCGATCCCAGCACTGGGCAGGATGAAAACAAGAGGATCAATGGGATCCTCTTGCACAGTGAGATCTTGCACAACCTACATAAAAAACAAACAAAGAAATTAAAAGACAGCTATTGCATGCATAAAGCTGAGTCCTTAGAAGCCCACAATTCTTCAAATATGTTTCTGAAGGGACATGAAATTACTTACTTCTCGTGGTTTTATCCTCAAACACTTAGTTATTTACATTGAAAGTTTGAATTCAGAACTTTAAAGTACCCCAGTACCCCCCAACATGGGTTTATGAGTTTCAAGAAATGTGCATGAGAGTAGACAAAATGCAAAATTAAACTAAACAGAAGAAAAAGATAATTTATTTTCAGTAATTTCATATTATTAGATTTTTTATCTTTTTTTTTTTTTTTTTTTTTTTTTTTTTTTTTTTTTTTTTTTTTTTTTTTTTTTTTTGCTTGAGAATGAAAGAAATTAGTTTTTGAAAGAAAATTAAAATCAGAAAAAAGTAAACAGCATGTGACCTACCCAAGCCTGCACCCAGGGCCACTCCTCCTGCCTGCACTTTCCTGCTGCCAGCCACCGGAGCTCCGACCCTACCCCACCACACTGACCATCCCAACCTACACCCCGTGGCAGCAGGAGGAAGCTGAGCACGGCAGCCAGACCCAGCCAGGCACATTTCGAAGGGATCAAGACTGCTGGATCCAGACCCAAATTTCAATAGGTGCGAACAGTATAACTTCACCAAAGTGCAGAATTCATAAAAAACGACAAAGAGAAGGGGCAAGATGCAATCTCAGGTCCTGACTCCACCCAGAACAAATACAGGAGACAGTATCATTGTAGAAAATGGGAATCAGGCAGCAGAAATCTCTGAATTGGTAGCATCTGAGGTAGACAGACAAGGGCAGAAGTGTATAGAGCAGTGGTTCTCAACTTTTCTAATGCCATGACCCCACAATACAGTTCGTCATGTTGTGGTGACCCCAAACCAAAAAATAATTTTGGTGGCTACTTCAAATTACTAATTCCAATAAATAATATTTCACCATGGCATAGCATGTGTTTAAATATGTATTTTCTGATGGCTTTAGGCGACCCCTGTGTTTTGGTTGTTCGATCCCCACCGGGGTCGTGACACACAGGTTGAGAACTGCTGGTATAGAGGAGCTCAGATTGAAGATAACATCTGAAGTAAAAAAAGAAATGCATGAATTAATAGAATCTGGAGTGGAAAAAGAACTGCAGCAATGTATAGAGGAAGTCAGACCAGAACTAACATCAGAAGTAAAAAAAAAAAAGACATCTCTAATTTAATAACATTTAAAGTAGGGAAATAATGCAGAAAAGTAGAGAGGAAATCAGAGCAGAAATAATCGCTGAAGTAGAGAAAGAAAGGATAATATGATGAAAAATATAAGTGCTACTAAAGAAGACATTGATAAAAAATGGGTTCCCTGATTGACCAATACAGGAAAGAAATAGATCACATGAAGCAGTTTCAAAGAGATACACAAGAAAATAAAATCTCAATCACAAGCTGGCAAAAACGTATGAAGGAAAGTGAGCATAGAGCTTCAGATCTTAAAACATAGTCACAGCTAGTAAAAAGATAAGAAAGGATCTCTTAAAAACAACTAGGATGCGGCAAAAAAATAACTGAACATCTGCAAGATGAGGCAAAAATGAACAATGTGAGATTAATAGGAACCAATGAGAAAGGAGTAGATACAAAGGATATAAAAAGGATAATGGCAGAAGTAATAGCAGGAAACTTCCCAAATATGGGAAGACACTGGGACATTCAGTTAACTGAGACATATAGAATCAACCCCTAGCCCCCGTGTCAGGCACTTTACTCTCTGAGCTGTTCAGCTGGCCCTACCTTGGTTAATTTTTATGTTTTTTTTTTTTTTTGTCTTTTTTGAGACAGGGTCTTGCTATGCAGTTGAGGCTGGTCCTGAGCTCACTTTTGTAGCCCAGGCTGGTCTCGAACTCGCACTGATCCTCCTGCCTCAGCCTCCCGAGTGCTGGGATTACAGGCGTGCACCACCACGCCCAGCAGTTTTATGTTTTTTTATTAATGAGAACTATTTTAAAAGGTGTAAGATTGTGACTCGAATTTGCGTTGCCTAAATGATTAATAATGTTGAGTATTATCCCACACATCTGTCATCCACTGACATATATTGTTTGAGAAATGTCTGTTGAGACACTTCCCCAGTTTTAATCAGCTTGTTTGGTTGTTTGACTGAGTCGCATGAATGTCTTGTATTACTGGGAAACACCTTACTAGGCGTACAGTTTGCGTATATTTTCTTTCATTCTGTTGACTCTTTCTATTCTGTTGACTCCTTCTGTTCTGCTGATTTTTACTTTCGCTTGTCTATTTTGCATCTCACTCCTGGTGCATCTGGTCAAGAAGCTTTCCTCATATTTTCCTCAGTAGTTTTTACTCTCTCAAGCCTTATCTGTTGACTTTTTAATTGACCTGGAATGACCTTTCGTGTGTGATGTCAGCTAATGGTGCAGCTTTAGTCTTCCACATGGATTCCTAGGCTTCTCAAACTGCTGCAAAGACATTTTCCACGTTGTGTGCTCTTGGCTGTTCTGTCAAGGATCTGTCGGCTTTAGAATTGAGAATTTGTGGTGGCACTCTTATTTGTTCCATGCTTCAATATGTCTGACTTTATGGTAAAACTATGCTATTTTTGTAACACTAACTCTGTATGATATTTTGAGAACAGGTCATGTTCATTATTTTCTCAAGATTGTTTACAGAGACTTCAGTATTTCATTAAAATTCTATCTTTTTTTTCTATATCTGAGAAAAATGTCATTAGAACTTTCATAGAGATAATTTTATGTGTAACTTTTGCTATGGGTGTCTGTTCTCCTTCCGAATATATATCCAAGGAAATTGAAACCAGCACGTTACAGGTGCTCATGCGCTCTCGTGTTTATCAAAGTTCTTCTCACAGTAGCCAAGAGACAGGACCATCACCAGTGTCCACACCACAGTGCAAGGGCTCTCAGTCTTTACAGGGAGGGAATCTTAGCATTCGCCATAATGTGGATCGGCTTGGAAGGCATTATGATCACTGAACTAAACCAGCCACAAAATCAGAAACGCGGCACTGGGGACATGAATGTAGCTCAGTGGCACAAGCTCCTGCTGGCAAACATGAAGTCTTGAGTTCAATTCTCAATACCACCTAAAAAAAAAAAAAAAAAAAAGACTACGTCTATCTCACTTGTCTGTGTGAAATCTTGCAGCACTTGGACTTATAGAAGCAGAGAGTAGAAAGATGGCTGCCGAGGCCTTACAGCAGAAAGGAGGAGCAAGCAATACAGTTAAGAGAGTAAGAAGTTCGACAGGAGGGATGCGTTCTATTGGTCTATTTCACTGCATGATTACTGTAGCTAATAATAGTGTACAATCGAAAATTTCTGGGATGGAATTTTAAGTATTCTTGCCACAATGACACCATATGAGGAAATGGACATGTCCATTAACCTGATTTGATATTTCCCAGTGTATTCACAAGCATGAAACATATGTATATCGCATGTATTTATATAACTTCTAATGAAAAATTGAAATATATATATATATATATATATATATATATATATATTTGACAAATAATTTTGCAGCTTTAAGAGCAGCATTGCTGTAGTTGTTAATGTCCTTTCACAGTTGACTTTCCTCAAAATTCAGAAGGCTCATCACAGGTGGAAACAAATTTAAAGTGAGGTGCAACCATTAGTATCTTCCTTAGTGTGATTTCTTTAAATTGACGTGTTATCTGTGTGGTGCGTAACACACGAGGTCATTTTTCTAGTATGTGCATGAAACATCTTTTCTAGTAGGGCATAGAATCTCACTTTTGTTGAGGGGATGAAGTTGGTTCTGGTTTTTCTAATTTGTTTACATTCTTATCTCCTTTCATAGTTACGTTGTTAGTTTGACATTTTCTTTCAGTAAAACAGTTTATCATTGCATTGATAACAAGGTAAATTCTTTAGAAAATGGCTGCAACATCAGGGGCCAATTGCAGAGATATTTCGGATTTGCCATATCACTTATCTGCTTGCCTCTTGAAGCACATTCAAAGCAGGGAATGCTTGACCTAATTTTTTTAAAAGATTTTTAAGTAGCATTTTACAAATCAAATCTTACAAAGTGCTCATGAAAATATCCCAGTAATTTCAAGAAAATATGATCAGCTCTCACTGATAAAATTACACTTATAAGTACAGATCAACGTAAATCCCTATAGTAATAGCACTACTGAGTAGAAGCAGCTGGAGCCAAGTCTGATGTATTATAGCACATGACCAACAGGTGGCAGCAGTTCCCAGAGAGTTCTCATTGGAGAGTCTGGCAACTCACTAAGGACATAACTTTTGCTTTATTCTTTACTAAGGTGTGGAAAGCGCAGAGTGTTGAAACTGATTAATGAACAACTTTGCATAATGCATTACAAAGACAATTGCTTTATGCAATTGTGTGCACTATATATACATATGTATTACATTTATTATTTCTTTTTTTACATTTATTATTTCATGTTGTAATGCTTAGAGTATACTGTAACTGATTTCCCTTTTGTTGCAGGAGGTTGGTAACGACTCGTGGTGTATATTTTAACTCTCTGTCCTCACGGATATTTTACAAAATGACTGCAGTGACTTCTGACAAATCTCCATGAGGTCACAGCAGAGTACAGCCTGGATTTTCATTGTCAGAAGTGGGGCACACAGGAAAGTGTGCAGCGTGTAAAATTCAGAAAAAACCTGCACTTGTGCTACTCGTACTCAATGAGGATGTTTTACTGTTGTAAACTTTTTTATGCCCTTGCAAACATAGGGCTGTGTGCTTATTGATGGTGCTCTTTTATCAAAGAACAGATTAATGCAATTAAAACAAATAAATCAACATATTTAAATGAGAACCTGTGGAGCAAATAAAGGTCATTTGAAGAAGTTATCTAGCTAATTAATCATCTGCATTGCACCTCCGACTGCTAGCCAGTGTTTCAAAGCCAATCGGGGTCAAGTTGTCACTGTCCAGTGACTGACGGAGATGTGGTGAAGAGAGACCACTCGTGCACTGAGTGGAAAAGAAAACTACCGTGGGAATCATAGAAACAGGCTGTAGTTTCCTTTAAAAAGGTATACATAGAATCAACATGTTATTCTGTAATCTTACCACTGGGCATATATGCCAAAGGCACGAGACTGCATGTTCAGGAGTTACATGAAGATAAAGCAGTCTAAGTGCCTGCCTTAGGATGATAAGCTGGAAGACTTCATATATAAATGGATGCATATTGAACATATACTCATTAGTGAAATAAACCAGACCTACATGTGTAAATATTGTATAGTCTCCCTAATATAAGAACTCTAAATTTGTTTTTCTTTCCTTACCAATATCAACTGGAAGTGGGTCATGCCCACACCCTGTGCTCTGCATAGCTATTGTGAGGACAATATGCAGTGTGTCAACTGTTTAAAAAAAAAAAAGTAATGTCTATTGAAAGTGTTAATGTCTAATCATTTGATGAATCTTATATACCTATATCTATTAATCTAAACTGATCCGATGATGAAAATATGTAATATAACCATTGTTAAATTAAAAAAAAATAAGTGCCTACCTGGCAAGTGCAAGGACCCGGGTTCAATCCCACTATCGCATGGCATCCTGGCTTCATGTGGAGCCGGCCAGCAATACCCAGCACGGTGTGGCAATCCTGTAATCCCAATGCTGGGATTACAGGACTGGGGGGATCACTACAAGTTTCAGCTGTGTAGCCAAGACCTATACCAAATAAATAAATAAATTCAAGAAAGAATGAAAACTTGTCATTTGTGGCAAGATGGATAGAACACAATATCCTTGTTAAGTGAAATGAGTCAGATACAAAAAGACAAGTATTACCCATCTCACTCGTACGTGAAGCTTTGAAATATTTGTCTCAGAAATTGCGAATGGGAAGCCGGACATGGTAGCGCATGCCTATAATCCCAGCACTTGGGAGGCTGAGGCAGGAGGATCAGTGTGAGTTGGAGACTAGCCTGGGCTACGAAAGTGAGCTCATGGTCAGCCTGATCTGCATAGGGAGACCCTGTCTCAAAAAGACAAAAAAAGAAAAAAAGAAAAAGAAAACAGAGTGGAGGTAACAAGGAACTGGGTGTAGCTTAACAGAGAGGACTGAAGAGAGGTTGCTCAGGGCATTCTAAGTCACAATTACAGAGACATAAGTTCTGCTGCACTAGTGCACAGTAGGGGACCTTGGGCAATGACAATGTATGTGATTTTTAAAAAGCTTAAAAACAAGAACAACTTTTACTATAAAGATACGTGTGAAATATTTGAGGAGTTGTATAGGTCTGCTCTGATTTTAATGTAATGCAATGTGTGGGTGCCATGTAACTCTAAAATATGGCATCCAATAAGTACCTACTATTTTATACTTCATGTATCCATCAAAATAATTTTCTAAAAATTTGTTCTCTGATGTCTGCTCCAACTTACTATTCAGAAGACTTTTAGCTCAACATCCAGTGACATTTTTGATTGTCACAACCGAAGGGAAGATTTTTATTGGCCCTGAGCAGGTAGATGTATGTGTATCGGTAAGTATTGTTCCAATACAGGAAAGCCCCCTTGTGAAGAATTGATTTGGATGACCCCAAATCATTAGTCACAAGACCATCCTCACTAGACAGCAAAGAAAATCAGTTATGTCTTTATCTTTAGGATGCATGCACAGAAAAAAAAAATCAATGAACCGAAAATCTGGTGCCTATGTTTAAAGGAAAAATTACAATTACTCCCGGCTTTGTAAGGAAAAGAATTGTATGTGTCCTCTGAGGCACCAAGCGGCTCATAGTGTAAGTTGCTTTTATTCTGGAAAACTGAATGTGGAGTGGCTGTGGCTCAGAAGGCTCGAGGTTTCTGCTTCGAAGTTTCTAGAAGTCCCTTTAGAGTCTTACCAACTATCCAACACAATTAAATCTCAACATATCAAAGCTATGTTCCGTAAACAACTTTTGTTCTGAATAATACCAATGAAATACTAAAGACATGTAGTTATTTTTGCATTTTTTTGGTATAAAATCTAACATGTGGAGCTGCCATTCTTTCCCTTGGTCCAATACTTACAAACACTGAATTTTCAATTTGTAAGGTAAGGGAATATAGACAAATTTTATGATTACTTTTACTCTTTTAGTCTACTTTGTCCTTAATGTGTATGTGCTTGTATGTGTGTGTGTACATGTGTGCGTGTACATGTGTGTGTGTGTGTATGTGTGTGTTTGTGCATGTGTTCCAAATGACAGATAAGTACTGGAATCTTTCTGTATTTTAGAAATATCTACAAAAAGTATTTTGTGAGTTTTATAATCATCTCGATATTTCGAAAATCTTTAAAATACTATCTACCTCTTCACAGAATGTTATTTTGGTTCAAGAAATAAAATATCACAACATATTGAGCACTTTTAAAGGTTACTGCAGCCATCTAAATAATATTTGTCTTTAAAAAAATACATGATGTATGGGCCTTAATGATCTGAAGTAGCTTACATTTTCATATTATTATGTCAAAATATAAATATTTGAATTTTGTATGATTGCTTAGAAGGTTAAGTGTGGCCTCTCTCTGAGCACTTTTGTGATGCAGCTGGATCCTCTTTACAGGAAGAAAAACCCCAGCAAACTAGATGGGAGAAGGTGATGCCAGTATAATAAAGTTAATGCAATGATCCAAAGCTCAGTACATCAGGAGCAATTGTTCTCTCATCCAGCACCTCAGCTTTCCAGCAACTACGCCAGCAGAAATTCAACTTCTCTGTGTTGTAAAGGCTTGATTTCCTCTATTTTATAGTGAAAAGAAATGTGCGCCTGACCTCAGAGATCAAAGTTTGTGCTTTGGTTAAACTGATAAGCATTTTTCAATTTTCAGTGCAGGGCCTTCCTTCATAAAAAATATGTTATATAGAGAATGAAAAGGAATGCGGAAATGCAGCAATGGACAAGTGACGTTGCCACGTATTTTAGGGTGCTATAAAAAGAAGAAGGAAGGAAGGAAGAAAAGCCGGATGAGTCTTACAATACCTTTATATTTAAGTGTGTTGCACCAAAATGAGGGTGTGTGACATGCATTGTTAAAGGGAACTACCTAGAAAACTTTGAGGAATACATTGTCATTATATTACACAACTGAAAACAGGCATTGATTCTCAGAGTTTATTTTTCTGTATATCCAAGCTCTGCAATTGAAAATAGTTCTTAGTCATTTTTAAAAAATTTATGTATTTAGTACAGGATCTCACTATGAAGCCTGGACTTGTGGTGCTCCTCCTGTTTTCAGCCTCCCCAGCAGTGGGATTATAGGCGTGCATCTGTGGCAGGTCTCAGTTGCCAGCTCAGTGCGCCTGGAGGTGGGGTTGGTGCAGCATGTGGTACCAGGAGTTGAACCCTGGTCCCTATGCTTGCCTAAGCAGGCAGTTAGTCTGCTGAGCTATCTTGCTGGCCCTACTAAATCTTATACAATGAAATTAACATTAGGGATATACAGTCAGTATTTATTGGAAGACTATGATTACTCTGTCAGGTTGAACCAGAGACAATTTAATTTGGTTTTTTACCATTATTACTAATGAGGCAACATAGCTAGACTGGTCATATTGGAGTTTGTGTTCACCTATTTAGTGGCTGTTCTCTGAGCATTTGGTAATGTCCTGTATATTTCTAATGTTACTATCAAGATGGTTGAGCTCACATGTACTTACCTTTGCAGTTCTGGGGATTGTAATTATGAGGAATAAAAGTGTGGATTAACTAATGCTCATTATAAATATTAACACAAATTGTCACCTTAAGGATCTATTTTGGCATGCATTCTTCTACATCAGAAATCCAAAGTATAAATTATTTAAACAACAAAACAAAAGATGGATGACAGGAAACAGGGAGGTAGAGGTTGTAGAGATGAGGCGAGGATTTGGGAGGGAGGAGGACAGGCAGGGAGACAAGGAGGATGCAATGAAGATTAAGACATGACACACCAGGGGGCTGCCCAGATAGCTCAGCGGACCTACGTGCCTGCTTAGGCTGACACTGGGACTGGGGGTTGATTCCCAGGGTGCTGTGCTATGCCAGCCCTGCCCCTGGGGTGCACTGAGGTGGAGACTGAGCCCAGGCATGGTGACTTGCACCTGTAATCCCAGTGCTTGGGGGGTTGAAAACAAGAGGATCACTAAGAGTTCAATCTATGTCGCAAGGCCCTGTGGACCCTGCACTATATCCCAAGCAAACAAACAAACAGAAAAATAAGTACAAACAATGTTAAGAAGAATTAGGGATAATTACTCTCTGCTGGAAAAACTAAACTCTGTCTCACAGTGAATGCAAAAACTAAACAAAATTATGGCCAGAATATCTCCGCAAAGTATAGGTCTTCCTTACCTTGGATGTATCCTTCACACAAATGTTGACACAATTTAAAAACTGCTGCATTCATTACAATTTAACCTGAGTTCCAAATGCATGGGTCAGGGGGTTGACAGCCCTTAGGAACTACTGTATGTTAGGAAGATTTGTGTAAGTTTATAGGCTTAGCAGACAGATCCCAATAAACATGGAGGTGCTGCCTGTACTGAAAGCAAAGCAAAATTCTTCAAATTGCAATGTGGAAGGTATGCTTTTGTTAGAAGTTTTGAGAAAAAAAAAAGCAATTCAGAACATGGTACTAAAATTTTATTTGCCTTGGTCCAATGTAAAACTGCCCTCTATTTCATTATCTGATGGAGATTTTCCCTACAGGACATGTTCTGCAGTGTGCTCAGTGCCCATAAGGTTTTAAAGATGGAATTTTCCTCTGCTGGTTGATTAACAAAGTGTTTCTATAGTCGAGAAGTACTTGAAAAACATTTAAAAGAGTGTTCCCTGCGCAGATGTTTACTCAGCAGATGCTAGTGTGATCATTTGATGTCACCTTCTGACAAAAGTATATACCCAGCCTTCCCAGCAAAGCACTAAGGAAAGACTTCAGGACTATATTTGTTCTTCGTTCTTCAGAGATGCCTTTCTTGTGCTCTCCTTCAAAGTGAATCAATTACATTTGCAAAAGGTAAGCAGTTATTGTGATTCTAGATGAAATATTATGATATCTCTTTAGAAAGTTTGCTACTAAGATGCCGTTTTCCCATATAAACATATATATTTTTGATACAGGGTATTGCTATGCAGTTCAGATTGGCCTTGAACTACAGCTCACCTTGAACCAGGGAGTCCAGGCTGGCCCTGAACTCACTGAAATCCTCTTATCTCGACCTTGCAAGTGCTGGGATTATAGACATGCACCAGCATGTCTCCTTTTTTCTTGTTTTAAAAATTTCAGCATTGCCCTTTGGAGTTTGGAGCAGGATCCAGAAAATGCAGTTGTCTGTGTTAAAATAAATGCATCTACATATTTCATTTGCTGTTGCTATATGAACAATTTTTAAAGTACACAGTGATGATGTATCATCATGAAAATCAAAGAATGGAAAAGAGATATTATTAGTATTAATATTTCTAAAGCTCAGACAATTTATAGTGAGAAGCTATGCACTCCTATTTATTCAATTATATGCAATCGAGATGAAATATGACCAATATTTATGTGAGAAGTGAAGTACAAAACAAATACCGATTGAAGTGATGATATAGAAAACAACCGAAGTCTAGCAAATCCATAAAATCACGTTTTTTTTTTTTTTTTTTTTTTTTTTTTTTTTTTTTTTTTTTTTTTTTTTTTTTTTTTTTTTTTTTTTTATAGTAACATGATTGTTGTACTTGCCCTCAAAAGAAATAGATTAGGAAAAATAAGCCATTTCATATTTATTCTTTTCATGTGGATTATGTGTATTTATGTATCAGTTTAGAAGGTTACGAGATCCAGTACTTGGGAGGCTGAGGCAGGAGGATCACTACGACTTTGAGACCAAGCTAGGCTTGAGGCCATCCTAAAATGCATAGCAAGACCCTGTCTTAAAAAGACAAAAATAAATAAATAAGTAGCAAAGTAAAAATAAGACCAGAAAGGTAGCTCAGTGGCATAAGCACCTACCTCACAAGTGGAGGGTCCTGAGTTCGATCCTCAGTACCTAAAATAAATAAATAAATAAATAAATAAATAAATAAATAAAGTAAAAGTTATAAAAAAGGCAATAATATGATATTGTGCTTGAAGAAACTATTATAGGAAAGTGGGTAGCAGACAATTATCTAATTGTGAGATTGTACCCTTTGACAAATGCAAGCATTAAAATTTGTAGGTTCTGAAATCCCTCAAGTTGTTCTACATAAAGAAAATCAAAGTTTCTTTCAGCATTATGAATTTGAGGAGGGAGAGAAAAGGACGCGGCAATATACACAGGGTTAAACAGTTCTTTTTCAGAGGAATGTAGGACTAAAATATTCCTAAAGGTCACATGCCATCTCTTCAACCCATTTAAGGCCTCTGAAATGCCACTCTGAAGTAAAATAACTACCTCTCCAGAAGAGTCATTCCATTAGAGAGCCAACTAACATCAGTACAGAGATAAATGGAGAACAGAAAATTGATTTTACACTTGTGCTGTAAGTGTGGTCAAATGTTAGAGGCCAGCACATCAAATAGGATTCTAAAGAATCGCTGCGCCTGAAAAGTACCAACATAAGAGGATGCGGTTAAATACAGCTTAATAATGCGGTCCGATGTGCTCCGTGTAAAGTCAGGTAGTTACTTACTGTTTTGATTTGTAATATGACACATTCATGTATCTCTTTTCTTTTTGTTAATAAATTTATTATCTTCACATTCCTGAAATGGATACATTTTACCCACCTCCATGCTGTCACACACACTCAGAAACACAGGCCAGTAACAGTGACGATTTATATTTTGCTTGATTTAAAACATGCATATTGTATCATGCTTACTGGAAATAATTTATTTTTATTTTAGTGACTGCAAGTCAATGCCAATGTTATCCAGATTTTTTAAAAAAAATATATTGAAAGTGCTATTTATGGAAACCGTTTAAATTCACTGCGCTTTCTGGAAGCGTGGCCCAGGGTCCCCCCTCACCTTTTTTGTATGTCCCTGGCCTTCTCCGTGCTGCTTTAGTAGCTAGAGTGTCCAGTGGGGACCCGCTATTTCTTTCCAGGTGTGTCAGTCCTCACTGTGCTTCTATACAGCTGGCAATGATGAATGTGATGTAGTACGTTCTTCCCTTCCTGAACTAAGGAGTCTCGAGGGGTAAGTGCAAAGCCAGGCAATGACATTTTTAAAAGCCCCGGTGTGCTCTTTGGCAGCTTAACAAGAAAGTCATAACTAATATCTTTTCCTCTTATAGACAGTTATGTCTGTTCCAGACCAAGGTAGCCTCTCTCCACGTATTGCTGAGCAAGTGGTCGATTCCAGGGTAGACTGAAAGGTGAATGAATTTCCAATGAGTGAGAATAGATTGGAAATTGTAGTTCTTTTCGAGGATGGTACCCACTGAATCCCGTTCCATCTTCTCCTGTGCTTTCTGTTACTGCCTGTTCTGTGTCTGTTGGCTTTAGAATCACACTCCACTCTCCATTATCCAAGTTTATTTCACTTAATTCTGCCACGAAAAGCAGAGAGACTCTGAAGCAGGTACTTTGCATGTCTGTTATTCTAGGATATAGTTTTCCCTGTGGAATTAAAAAGAAAAAACTTTGCCATAGGAGAAAGAGGCACTTTTCCCAACTTCACAGGTAATTTTGAGAGAGACGGATAGGGTCATATTCTGCCCATTCTCTGAGAAATCCCATTTCAGATTCATTGTTTTTCTCGTCCTTGAAATTAAGATTGAGCCTACGGATTTAAGCAGCTCTACTTGTTTGGTTAGGGAGCATAATGAGGCAAAAAAGTGAAGACAAAGGCAATATTATCAAGGCAGAGGCTTTCAACAGTGAGAGCAGGGTTGTGGGCCTTCCTAAACTCCCATCTTTCTTTAGTACTTGTACTCCTTTCTTGCAGTAGGCATCTGAGGAAACTCTAGCTCTGAATCTATACAAAGTTGACCGACTCCCTGAAGAGCAGGGACACTTCCTGTAGCCTGATTCTTCCCTTTCCTTTTGTAGCTCTAACTTTTATTGGCAAACAGTTTTGAATTAAGCTCAATGTAATAGTTGGTGTTCATTTTTCTGGAGGAATCAAATACCTCTTTCCAGGATAAAAAAAAGTAGCGAGATAATTAATTGTTTTTTCATATGTCTCTCTATCTCAACATTTATGCTGCTGTCTTTGAATCTGACGAAATCATTCCTTCTTCCCCTAAGATGTTATACTTGGGGAAATGGTTTTGCTTTAGTGCTAAGCGGCTATGCACATAGATGGAAAGCAAATAAGTGGTGTGCTAAACTGTAAAGAACAAAGTAATACTTCATTAAAAAAAACCCAACAAATTTCCACGTACCAATCTGTTATTTTCAAGCTTTTAATTTTAGATGGAATGGTCTCTACCATCTAGTCATTTATATGAATTTTGGAGGACAGCGAGAAAGATTGAATTGTACCAAAGACACAATCTTACATTTCTATAGCTCTTGGTAATTTAAAATAAATTTGTACTTATATATTGTCTAATATGGGTTTTCCAAAAACTCCATGAGGTAAACAATTCAGCTATTGTTACCAATTTTAAAATCAAAAGATTATGTGGTGGATAGACAATTGAGAAGGTAACTGCTGTACTTATTTGATAAGTGTATGCTAACCATGAGTATATATCCTTTTTGCCTTTGTCACATTAGTCTACTACATCCACAAATGAATTTCCATGTCAATACATTCTAAGTTGGAGTAAATGGTGGGCCAGGACACACTTCCTCACCTTCTTGCTTTGATTCTAGCACAGGCCTTCTGATGCCACTTGAGAAGGAAACAGATGGTTTGTCAATAAGCTGTGGCCTGTTTGTGACACACATTTTATTTGTGTCATACAATGCTGGCTCTTAAAGCATTTCTTAAGATAAGTCCCTGATCCACAAAATGTGTAGGTCACACAGAAACTTCATATAAGGATTTGTATGAACATTCAGAATGTCGTGCTTCTTGGTTGATCAGCTAACGCCTGAGGATATTCGAGTTTATACTCTTAGAAGGTACTTGATGAGCTAACAGTCTCATGGCTTACGATATTTAGTGTCTATTACTTGAATTTAATATATGTATAGGCCAAGTTTTAATTTATCAAGTCTACATAATATTGACTCTGGATGATGTAGAAGAATGTAGCTTACTTAGGCCACTTGTCCTTCAACTACCTACTATTGGGGAGAAAACTATAATTTGTACATTGTTGGCCCTTAATAGCTTTAAATGACTTACTGAAGCTAATTCCCAAACTTGCAAGTATCTCTCCATGGTGGTCTCTTAAATGACATTGTCTTAAAAGACTGTCTCTCTTTTCTGTCTTCAAACTCCAATAGCTGCCAGCTGTATTAGTACTTTGACAGTGTCAGAAATAGATGACAGCATAGGATTTGGTGGATTAAATGTTCTTTTACATATTGTGTATGGATCATTCTGAAGATTTAAAAATTGCCCATAGTGCTTTTGGCTTTGTTTTTGTGGAAGGGTCTCACTATGTCAGTCAGGCTGCCCTTGAAACACTAAGTAGCCCCAAGCTGACCTGGAACTCATGATAAATCCTCTGCCTCAGATTCCAGAGTCCTGAGATTATAACATGTGACACCATATCTGATTAGTGT